>JAGVSQ010000759.1:0-27949 GCA_022683975.1 Rhyacophila evoluta
TATTTGACTACAGTTGGCTGTCAAAATATTTAAAATATGAGGCACGGAACGTTCCTAGTCTGGCATATAACCGCTGGAGTACACAATAACGTAATATTACGGCTCCCGCAGGTCAAGTGTTAATATCTTAGTTTGCTAGTTATCTGCATATAATAAAATTGTATAATGAGGATGTTTATAAATTTCGCCTCGACTGTGGTGTCACAATTGAAATATCGACAGAATTAATTCGTCTATATACTATTCGCGATATGGTTAATAAAGTTCTGTCAAGCAAACGCTCTTTCAATTTACGTAAATTTGACCGTGTTGATTATAATGACACGAGTTGCAACATGACGTTTTCAGAACACTTTGCGGTCAATATGCAAATATGTATTACTTCGTGACATCGTTTATAATCATGCGATCCACATTCGTAGTAATTTGACAGCCGCTTATCTGACGTCTCGTATAGTTTGCAATCTGGAGCACATTTTTTCTCAAAAGAACAAACGAACGCATTAGTCACATCGAGTCGTTAAAAGATTCATTTTATTACCGAGCGAGGCAGAATGATGAGTATCCACGGGAACCTATTATTTCGTCTGTGTAGTTAGCGTGTGTTTTAATGCCAAAAAACGATAATGTGTTTTCTCAAACAAAAAAAAAAGGGGAAGTTGACCATAAATTGCCTGCGGTTCCGCTCCGATAACACGCTGTTCGTATTGTGTAATTTAAATAACTTTTTTTTGTTTTTAGTTTAGTTTTTGTATGGTGTGCGTGGGTAGATACGCGTTTCACCTTTGCAGAGCTCACTAAAGTGATGGATTTAATAGTGTAATATCCTTTTTATAACTTACTATTCCACGTATTGTCTTTACATGAAGCGATTAGCGTACTGCATTCTTGATATTATGTATTATCACATGGATCTTTGCATATAAGTTCAAACGTTATTTGATTTTGTTGGCTTTGTATGGATTATATGATATGGGCAATTATTTCTCTCATTTACGTCATCTAGATTATTTAAGTTGCCGCGTGTGTTTGCACAATCAAACTTATTTTATCTAGTCCTTTAAAGTTATTAATTAAGTATTTTCAGTATACCTATGCAAAATACCAGTTTTTTCATTATATTTTTCGTTAAATTCGCCAACGTCTTATTGTTTAGTTTAATGTCTCTCCAAAGCGTTTATTTATCCTGACTACACTTTAAGAGTTTAATGTCTTGCTGATAATTTGACAGTCGAAATAGCTATCGACAAAACTTTCTTAAAAACACGTCGAATTTTTTATTATTCAACTGCTGAAAAATTGACTTTTACTAAATAATTCTAACTCAATTGACTGTTAAAAAATGTTGTCTAGGTGTAAATAAATACTGTGAAAAGATCTCTGGCATTGTGTGTGACCCTTTGTCACCAATGCCGTGCGTAATGTTTTACAAAAGCATATATTTTGTATTATGGTCGTTCGTTTGTGCGTGCGATACGATCGATGTCGACGGCGTTTTCAGTCGGTCATTTTAAAAGTGGCCCGTTGTTAAATTATAATAATCTTGTTCAATCACTAATTTAAATCAACTCCTTGATAGCGTGACCGGCTACTTTTAAATTTTAATATTATTTATGCGTTTGTTGTATAGCTTCACCTCTATGTTATGATTGAAGATTAAAATAATCACGGCCACGAAGGGTTTAAGGTTATACATTTTTATTTTACATATTAACCATTTTTTTCAATGTTATCACTTCCATAGTATAGTTTATAATGTCAAACTTTGAACTCGTATCTATTTCGCATTACGCTAACTCTTTTTAAACGGTAGATACGTTCAATGCAATACCGTGTATAAAAAGCCTGCTTAAACAAAAAATGTGGATAGGTTTCGGGGGTGATGTAGCACCGGTGTAATTGTTTTGTATGGGCAAATCTTTTACTGTTTGAATACACCTGACTTAGGCTTCACATGTTGATGATGGCATAATGATTATGACGCAAAAGACAATAAAAGTGGATTGCATTAAAATTTTTGTTGGCTTAATTGAGCCAGTGGCGTGCACGTCCGGTATTATGAATCACTGCGGAAGCACTACCTACATCTAATAAACAATGCTATTATTTGTTGTTTATTTGCACGTGAGAATAGCCATTGAATGGCCATTGCAACTTGGTTTCGAAGAAAGATAATTTTCTAGCCTGAAAAATTTGCGAAGTATTACGGCGGGCGAGAAACCCTTTTTTCAATAAAGCTAGATATCAACAGGACGTAATTAATTGAAATAGAAATCACATACATTCTAGTACACGTCTACCAAAGTCTTGAGAAGTTGTTCCTGGGACACTCCTGGCACTTTGAAGAGTGCCTCTCGTTCGTTACGCCATAGTATACGACCTAATAACGCGTCTATTTGGGGGAACGGGTGAATTTAAAATCAGTTTTTAATTTATTTAATTTTCCAATTTTATTTCTGGCCGATCAAAATATAATTGGTACGCCAATGGACAGGATTGATATTGTTTTGCTTTTGATTTGTTGAGGGGTGTTCAACTTTCATTGGTCATTAAATTTATTTTTTCGCATTACCATTTCCTTGCTTGTTATTCAATGGTATCTGGTTATTTCTAAACAAACTTCACTTCGAAATGTGGGGTATGTCAATCAGGATCAGTATTAAATAATTATTAATAATATTGTAGAATAGACCGTCATCGTTTCCACTATTTTATTATTATTTATCACTTAGCTGCCCCTCCACGATCTGCTATATCCCCACGCACATTTTGTGAGTGTATACTGTGGAGTAACAAATCTAAAGTGTCGTCTCTTAGAAGCAGTTTCTCACATTGGCGTGTACTCAATATGTTAATGCTGCAATTTTTTTCTAATCAAAGAAAGCTAGGCAGATGTGTTCTTTATATATTCTTTATGATGGCTCACTTTCATATTTGTGTTGTATGTGTTGAATTGGGCATATTTTAATTTTTTTTTTTTGTTTCAGATTGTTTACGGTACTGGATAAAAAAAAACAGCCAGGAATAGAAGCCTGATCTGCTGTTTTAAAAGACAAGATGGCTGACACATCGGAGGCGGATCACCCGCCCACTGCCAACGGGACAACCACAGAAGATGAAGAGGAGAGACTCAAACAACGGCCGGCAGATATTGATGCGGTACGGTTTTATTTAGCTCTAATCCAAATGTAGCGAGTTAGTATTTTATTGAAAAAGTGCCCAATAATAATTAATTCACTTTATTGAAAAGTTTTATTGTAAGGGAAAGATTAATTTTTTTTAGTGTTTATGTATCGAGTACATCTCCTTTGGTATGTCACATACTATGTATTGTTTAGAAACTGACTCATCATTATAAAATTTATTTGCTCAATTACCTTTATATGGTACCAATTTTCATTTATTGCATTTATTTTAAATTGTATTTCATTTTGTTTATGTGATACAAAGATTTTTCTGATTTTATGGTCTTTATTTATTATCCATTGTTTTATTTTATTGTTTGAGACTTATTTATAGAAATTAAAATTAAAATAAATTTAAATACTTATTGTGTCTGAAATTCCCACTTTAACCACAATTTGCATTTTACATTTGAACCTAATTAGCCAAGACTGAATATTTTCTCTTTTAATTGAATAAACGTACTTGTTTTGTGGATCTGGCATAGATATTAATATAACTACCGATTACGGGTAATTTATTAATTCATTTCTTTTTAGGATGTGAGAGAGATGGAAAGGCGCAAACGCGTAGAGATGATCATGTCATCAAAATTATTTCGGGAAGAGTTAGAACGAATCCTAGATGCCCAGCTTAGAGAAGGAGGTGGAGCGGGTATTCTACAGCAAATTTCAGATATGATGGGAGTGCCTGCGTCGAGGGTTCACGCTGGAACATTCAAGGTAAAAAATATAGTGACTTTTTTGTGAACTGTTGAATTATTTCAATGTAAACTGTACTGTTAGCCAAAGTGAACTGCATACACAAGAATAAATGTAAATATATTGTAATTTATGCATGTTTCTAAAATTTTACAAAAATTCATGTTCATTCATATTATTTAATGGCTCATCTATTTGTAATTTTAGGCTATAATAATCAATTGCAGATAGTTTTATATGTATTTTTTTTTATTTCTAGTCATCGAATTGTGTATTGCCAATCAATGACATTCGCGGCATGGAAGGTATGGGTTACGCCAAGGGTGAGAAAATCCTGCGTTGTAAATTAGCCGGTCTCTACCGACTCATGGACCTTTATGGATGGACGCAGGGTGAGTAAAGTTCTCATCATTAATGAGCTGAATTTTATGTGTTCTTATTACAATCTTATAATGTATGTGCTATTTGTTTTAATGTCAGCTTAGTATTGTAGATTTTATAATGATCATTTAATGGAGAAAACATATCGAGCCGCTTTCGGTGAAAGGTTTTGGTTTTTTTTGAGAAAAAAATGCAGCAGTTGAAGTCATAATTTATGTTTCATTTAATCATATGAGGGTATTTCCAAAGTGAACTTATTCCACTATGTCAAAATTTAAAGGTGAAAATTTTGAACAGGTATTATTGGTATAAAACAACCATTTAGCATGCTAATCAGTAGAAAACATCATTGTCAAAAATAATGAAAACAAGAATTAACATTGGAAAAGATGTTGTGTGGTTATTTTATACAAAAAATACTTGTTCAAAATGTTCTCTTTTGAATTTTGATGGAGTGAAATAATTCTGGAGTGATCAATAGCTCAATTACATTCAACATAGTTTTTTCTTTTGTTGGTAATATTGCCATTTGGTTAATTTTAGTTTTTTGCGTGTAAAACTGAAACTAAGACTTGAGCAATAATTTTGCTTCAAGGGTGCGTGAAAGAAATCGCAGAAGATAATCAATTATAAATAAATAAAAAATAAATGCTGAATCTTTTTTGTTCTTCGGTGGTTATGAAAAGTAAACTTTAACTTGGCGATAAAGCAGTAAATTGATATGGGCTAAGTTTTGAGTTTTAAGTTTTCATTATCTCAATGATTGATATTAATTAATTCTCGTGTATTGTGCATTGTGAAGCAGGCATTGACAATCAAGTGACTGCACGACTCAACGCTGATGAAGAAGTATTCTTGACTGCTCCCCGAGGACTGCTCTGCCATGAAGTGACTGCATCATCGCTTGTTAAAGTAGATATGCAAGGAGCTATCGTTGACAGTGGAACAACCAACTTTCCTATCAATATATCAGGTAACATTAATATTGTTTATTACCTTTTGAAAATCATAGTATCAGTTTCTTATTTGATGTAATTTTTATCACTTTATTTATTTCCATAGGAAAATCACCATATCTTTTGAGCTTTTTTTATGATATTTTAGGTTTGGTATTTCCAGGTAACTGGCACTTGATTAATTACATTTGGGATATATCTGTAAATGTTTTTATCACAATCATGTGTGAATCAGGAAAGCTGCAGTTGCTAATTTACTATTTTACATTGTTGAAGGATTTTAAGTACAGTCTTGCTCTAACAAAAGGTTAAAGATGACACCATTTACGGTTTCACCAGTTCCCTAGACGTTAACTTGATTTACTTATTATTTTGATTATAAATTGTATTATGCTTAATGTTGTATTATTCTCGTATAGGATTTATGCTGCATTCGTGGGTGCACGCAGCTCGGCCAGACATCCGCTGTATCGTGCAAGTTCGCGCTCCTTCTGTTTTGGCTGTGGGGGCTCTTCGCTGCGGACTTCTTCACATCACCAAGGAGGCTGCCCTTCTTGGAGATGTATCCACACATCAACTTGTTGCAGGTGAGATTTGTGAACATTTTTTATAATTCAATATGAATTACTAGCATATCTCCAAAACCCTTATTTTGTATGAGAACAGATGCAAGTGAAAAATTCCAGTGTGTATGTGTCGGAGAATGTGTTTTAAGTACAACTCTATAATTAACGATTTATATTGTTTATCTGGTGTTGAGGAAATTTTCAAAATAATATTTAATTGCAGGTGTACTAGACCCAGAAGAACGTGAGAAGCTTATCAGATCGCTGGGACCCCATAGTAAAGTGTTAGTTCTGCAAGGAGGGGGAGGAGGCGCTCTCTGTTGCGGAGCCACAGCTGAGGAGGCGTGGATGCATGCTCGTTGCTTAGTGGCTGCAGCTGACGCTCAGGCTAGACTCGCCCACTTGCCTGTGGAAGCCTTGATCACTTTGAGTGATGAAGCACGCAAACAGGTCATTCAACTTACCATTATATTTATTTATCCTTACAACATATAGCTCAAAGTGGGTCTTAAACTTCCTCAGCAAACTTGGACCAGTTCTATCAATTTTGTTTGTTGCTGCGTTAATTGCTGGCTCGAAAAACACATTCTTTTTTAGTACATTCAGCCATCAAGGTTGTCTGGCTGAATTCTATAAACAGAAGAAGTTCAAAAAACAGTGCTTGATTGAATAGATACTTTTTTGCCAAATTGGTTTTAACACCCTTGTTACTCCTAGTTAACAAATTATGTCATTATCCTTGATAAGAATATTACTTGGTTGATGACTATTATTAAGGTGTTATTTGGTGACATGTGTAATTAACATTGATCTCTTTATGGCTGTTGGACTGATAAATAAATTCATTCATCTATTACAGATATATGATGCTGCTCGACGTCCTCCAAATGACGCTGGACCAAAATGGCGAGTGGGTGGTGAAGAGTTTGAAGCTCTTATGAGGATGATGGACAATGCTGGATTCCGTACCGGATACATTTATAGGCAGCCACTAATTAAGGTCAGTGTCTTCTTCAAACTTACTATTTATTATATACCATATCTATCTCATTTTCATAATATTCTCATGGGCTTGCTATTCCTTGTGATCATCATGAGTAATATTTGTGTTTTATTTTCGTTATATACAGGGAGAAGTGCCTAGACCTCGTAATGATATTGAAGTGCCTCCAGCTGTGTCGTCATTGGGATATCTTCTTGAGGAAGAAGAATTCTACCGAACGGGGTGAGTTTATTTTATGTATATAATTAATTTATTAAATTATTAATTGACATCCAGAACAAAGGAAAAGTATTATTATGGTCAGATCAGGGAATCCCCTTTAAAGTGATTATTTTTTAGTATTCTGACATTTTGGCATCCACTGAAATACACGGATGATAAAATATTTAGCAAGCACCATTATTTATTATTATGCTTTTTTCAACTAATATTCTTTCCTGTTTAGTATTGAATAGGTTCATTACTTTTACTAAGAAATCGATAGAATGATGAGGGACAAAAGAATATTTACAAATTTTATACGAGTTATCAGAAATATCCTCGCAATCAAAGTTACTTAAAACTATTTATTGAAGTATTGAATGTGTGTTGACATTAAATATAAGAATGATGGGGTTCTGATGTTGTCATTTTTTATTTTTGTTGCAGTCTCTGGAAGAAGATGGAAGGTGGCCGCAAAGCAGGCGATAGAACTCGCTGGCTCAACTCTCCCAACGTTTACCAGAAAGTGGAAGTCCTGGAGACAGGAACCGCCGACCCTAAAAAGATCACCAAGGTAGAATATATCAAGATCGAAGCCGAGTAGATGAATTTTCCTCAGCTGTGTTGTATTGGTTTCCACCATTCCATACCAATTTTATCAGAGAGCTAGGCATTCATTGCAAACGCGGCAACATTTTTCTAAATGTTATTTGGCATCTTTTTACTCCATTTACCATCCTTTTGGGGCTCACTGCTCTGTCCAAATCTTTGATAGTTAGAGTTATATGGCATTGTTAATATATCCGTAGGCATTTCACCATACGGGCTGATGTCACTGTTTCAATATTTAGCCCCTGTGTGCAGAGGTTGCTATGAGATGTTATATATTTCTTTTGTAGTCAAGATGTGTGTGCTTTTCAACCATAATTTAAACAGTTAAAATTGTTTCCTAGGTGTGTGCTTGGTGCACTTAATGAATAATTTAATCAAAGAGTCACTGTCAATCGTGATGTTTTTCAGTTTTTATCAATTTCCTGTAAATCTTCATATAAATAGGGCTTTTATTATATTGTCTGTTTTGTGTTGATCACATTCAGTTTTTATCTGACTATAAAGAGAGTCATTCTATTCCGATTGCCTTCGATGACTCTCAACTGTCATTGTGAAGCTCTTGTTTCAATGCTCAATCACTTTTGAGTAGTCTCTTTTTATATTTGTTTATAATTATTATTACTGCTTATGGTGCCAGATTTATAATATGGATACGGACTGCTTTTCAAGGGCTTTTGAGCGTCTCACACTCTGAAAAATTATTAGGTTTTACTAAAATGTTTATTCAATGAACTCGTCTCACCCACCGCCCTTAACAAACATCTTAAGTACTAATAAGTACTAATCGCTTAATTTAATATCCAATAGGTATCCCTATAATACTCTAAGAATACAACAAATATTAGCCATACATTACAAAACATGTTATAAAGTGTTAATAAATAAGCAAATAGCGCCATATCGTACAATATTATAACTAAAATACTCGATGGTAGACGTTGAATACTGTCAATTGGCATATTTACGTCTTGCCGACTGAATATATTTAGTATTCTTCCGTCTAATATCTCAGGTTCAAAAAGATCAGCAGCATTTTACTAGTAATTATAAAATTAATAAAAACATAACCACTTCATTTAATAGATGTCAGATGTATAATCTGCAAAATATGATATGAAAACTCGTTCATTATGATCGGATGTTTTGAGTGATATTCCTGATTCCAGATTGTATTCAATATTTTGTCCAACGTATTCCTTTCGTACAAAGTCTAATAAACGATAGATGTCTTAATGTCCTGAAATATGTGTCCAAATTAGTAGATTGAAAAATGTATTAAATACCTTGATATTCCAGTAGGTTGGATTGATTTGATGCCATATTTTTACTCAGTGTCTTGCGCACTACTCAATTTCTAATTCACTTGGCGCTAAATTTAAAAAGGTGCTTAGTATAATAATAATTATACACTGCCTTATGACAGCCACAGTAATTTCATTTCCTAGTTTTTATTCCAGATCATTTTTTTCTGTAAGTAGGTTTTTTAAATATCTAATAGGTAAAGGTTTTTTTGATTTTTACTCTATGAAGATTAAGCTGATTCTCTGAAAATGTTCAACTAAAATATACACAGTATATAATTATGTAGTTATTGATTTTTATACTGAATACAGCATGTTTTTGAAATGATGGGAATATTCTTTTAGGATCAAAGTGAGATGCATTTTAAAACTACCATTATATATTCAATTTTTCGATAACATTCCAAAACAATTTGTGAGACAATTATGCACAATTCCCAATGGATTTAATACCAATTCCCACATTTTGAAACAGCATCTTGTCACTGTTACACATTTCCTGTGATGGTACCGCTGTTACTTGTCAGCTATTTTTATAAATTACAGACTACTGACACAAATAAGTCAATTTATTGTCGTTGTGCGTGTTTTTAATTAAGATATTAATTGAAATGTGGCAAGTGCCCACTTTTATGATCTAAAATTAATAATTTCCATTCAATTTGCTACAAAGGAGTTGGAATAGTATGTGTATGGCAAATTCATTTAACAAAGTTGACAGGTCTCTACCAAATGTAAAATCGGATCAGAATAACAGCAAATATAGGCCATACAGAACTTATCCACCAAATCTGGGTAAACATATCCGTATTTAGTTGATTGGAGTCATGATTCACCACCGTGAGTTCTTGCTCGTTTTTCGTCCCTAATAATAAGGTGATATGTATTAGAACGCAGTTAGCTTTAGGATGAAAATTTTGTTAGTATTTGTCATTCCAATTTTTTGGTGGCTATTTTAATATGTAAAACAGCTGCATCGCGCTTCGCTTTTTATAATATTTTTAAAAATTAATACAATTCCTTTTTAATTTTAGTCTTTATTTACGAATCAGGATGTTTATTAAGATGTTAATATATTTGGTTATTTAACCCGAGGGTACTAGTGCAATTGGTATTCAGTTTTGTAACATCTTACCGAATTGGTTGTAAGCTTAGAATAGATATTTTTTTATGATATTATATTGTACTGTTATAATTAATGGTGAACTTTTATGTTTTATAATCCATATTTAATAGAAAATATTATATTTAATCATCATGTTTCAGAATTTATTATCATTGGCAAATTGAAATATTATACGCTTGAATTAAAATGCTGTAGTGTATTTCTTTGGCCCGATTCAATATACTCTCCTGACACTTCACAATAATATATTCATCCCAATCTCAGTTTCAATTACTGCAACAGAAAATAAATGAATTTAGGAGAACGTATCGAGGTGTAATTTAATTTTTTTTTTATCGTGTTGAAACACATTTTACAATACCCGTCTGTCTATCAGGTGGTATCCCAAACGTATTATAAAATAGTGAATTGAATATTGTTTTTAAAAGTTTGTGTTGGTTAGGAAACGGCAAAATCCATAAGATTGTCTAACATATTGTTTTTTTAAACTACAATTTGACGAAACAATGCGTATGGAATTGCGGCGACCACAATACTTCATTTCAATTGCTATAATGTTTTTTTTTTTTTTTTTACTAATTACGCTCTCTTTCAACGCTATTTCATGTTTGTGTTTAATGTGTTATTTTTGTGTTGATTTTATGTTTTTCACACTAAATTTCTAACAATTTTTAATTTTTCAGTGGGTGGATTCCAATGCAGAAGAGGTAATTAAAGAATTATCCCTCACAATTTTAATTTTATTTTAGTATTTGCCAAATGCATTTTTATTTCAAGAACGCTATGTCATTTATTTCTTCCACACTGTTTACCATGCTTACCATTCACGTTTATTTGTCAAGACGCTTAAATTTTTTTTATCGGTGTTTCAGAAAATTTACAATTAAGAATATGTTTATATACCAGTGTTACTAGACCCTATATGAATTGGAAATACAAATTATCTCCAAAATAATTTTCTGCTTGGACATCGACTATAGAAGGGAAAAAAGGATGTGATCCACCCAGAACAAATTTTACAGAACGTACAAAAACATCTATTTTATGATTTTGAGTCCAATAGATACAACCTTGAAGCGCACAAAGACTAAAATTGGTGTTTTATTTGCACAATCTGATGTTGATTTACTAAGTAATTTTAAAAATAACTAATAAAATTGATGTGGTATAAGTTCTTTTTCCTGGTCGAAAATTTTACACACCATCCTTTTTTCAATTTTAAACGCTAAATTTAGATATGTACTAATTTGGCATTCGAAGTTTACATCCTTTTCATGGAGCGTGTGTTAAGTTGTATACATTGTGATTATTGATAAAAAGCTATTTTGAAAAACTGAGGCTAAATTTATAAACTTTTTTATAAGCTTTTATTTAGTTCTTTCTTTCTACAGTCAGTATGTTAACGCAGTGTTCTTACTGATTGCTTGAATATTTTGAGTTTTAAGCAAGTTTGGATCGAAATTCAAATGTAAGCCAAGATTCTTGTATTTTGTGAAAATAAAAACAAATTCTTGAATTGAAAATACTTTGTTACGTGAAGTAAATGTATTATATATGGATACTGTAAAAATAAATAATAATTTGTCTATAGCTCTGTACGCTGCATCATTAAAAATTATGTCGAATTATATTGGGTTGCGGCAATACCATCCTTGAAAAAAAAGCAACTATATATGGTTAGATATTGTTATGAATGGCATCATTATATTGGAGATTAATGTAAATTCAATTAGTCATTAATAATGATTTTTCTTTATAAGTAAATGCTATTGTGGCATGAAATATTTATATAGGCGTTCATGGTAGTAAAGTGTATCTGGCAACGTTATTGTTTCAAGGTTCTTCAAAAGGGATATGGTGGTGTCTGTCTTATATTTTATTTCTTCCGGTCTTATCTCATATTTCTTTATATCATATACACTTCTTCTGCATTTGATAACCTCTCACCCACATAATATTCTCAGTGGCATAAAAATTAAATTTAATGACATTTAAATAATCACATTTATTGTTGTATAATTTTATTGTCTATCATAAATTAATAAATTTGTGAGTCACTTTACAGCTGAGAATGTTATGTAGCTATAACTGGATTTCTGGGAATATCTATTTTTTTTAACTACTATTTTCTTACTAATGATTTTTCAGAATATACATTTCGTCTTCATTTTAATATCTGTTTATTAGTATATATACTAAAATTGTAGTAAACTTGGATAGTTATACTGTTTTAAATACACTGTGGTACCATCTGAACATTGGATTATGTTAAGTTTTTAAACATAACTTAGTTGAGAAATTGCAAACTAATAGATGTTGTTTTATTTGTGATAAAGAATAGACGGAAATATCAGGATTGCAACTGAACAGAAAATAATTTCTTTTTCACATAAAAATAAAATTACATCAATGTCTTACAGGTAAAATGAATGAATGTAGAAATTGTCTCGTCTCTTATAATAAAGATATTAATTGTTTACACATAATTATTATATGACAGGCATATAAAAAATAAAAACTAAATCTTTGTTGTATTTAAGATATAGAGCGCAATTATTTTTTTGCGTCAGTATTTTAACATCTGTGTATCATTTGCGACTTTCAAAATTGAGATGAATGTACAAGCATTTAAAAAATATAATGAGCATAATGGCTATGTGCCTGATTTTCTTAAAGTAGATATCAGGGAAAAGTTTACACGAAAATAACACTGGTTTTATCTCATATACAATTTTAATACTTAACACTTAAATACAACATTCAAACAAAAGAAAAATCCATCACTCCTGAATCTTACCCAACAATCCACAATTCCTGTGTATAAAGATATCCTTAAATTGATAGGAAATTTGAAATCATTTCTACAAAATTGTACACAATAATAATAAAATAAACTGGCTTATAACTATATTTTATAACTTCCAGGTAAGTCACGAAAAAATGAAATTTAATATTTTACCGTTGCCAGCTAATTGGGAATGGTAGCGATTGACGATTAAAAATATTAGTGTACTTGTTACATTAAAAAATATAGAATTAATCAAATGTGATACAAGTGACTTGCAAAGGGTTTGTTTAAAACATAGTAATGGAGCCTCTGTAAAAACCATGATAAAATAATCACGCGTAGTGATTTTTTTAATATAAGAAATATATTAACCACGCATACAAATACCAGTTATCAACTAAAATATTGTGTGATTGTATCATGGATATGTATGTGTTTGCGATAGGATATTTTAATCACTACAAATAGTTATGCAGTCATAAAGTATTTTATTCAGTGCCCTAAATACAAACGATTATTATTTAATTCAAATCTTCCTGAATATTTTACAATATAATTTCCAACATTTTCTTTCCCTGTAATCTTTGTTTGTTTGCATGCTATTTACACTAACCACATTTTGTTACTTTGCTACTATAATATAGCTATTCATTTCATTCTAACAAACTGGTACAAAAAACGCATTCACTACGTGACAATCCATTTATTTCAAAATGAGAAATGTAACCATTGACTATGGTTTGAATATGTCATATATAATTTCTAACCGCAGTTGATTCTGAATTTATCAGGCTATTTAGATGGACCATTTTTTATTAAAATCATTAAATGTTAAAATTTACATACAATAGGAAAATAGTTTTTGTGTTTTTAATTTACTGAGAAAGAAATAACTGATAATTTATTATTGTTGATATTATTATATTTTTATCAATCACTTGTTTTCTGTTAGCAGTGTTGTCATATAAAAGCAGTCAACATGTGAATAAAAACATTCACTGTATAATTTTTTTTTTTTTTTTATTAGCTGTCTAGTTAATCTAGAGTCAATTGTAATAAGTTACATCATTTGGAGTTATTCATAGATAATATTTAATATTGTATATTAATTGTTAATTTTTGACGGATTAATTAATGGAATGACATCTGTGGGTGAAGCATCAAGGGTAATTTATTATTTGAAATTAAATTTCTTACAGTAAATACAATTTTAACATATAGTTATTTTATAATTTTACATTTTATAACGAATACACTTGTCATGATCCAGATTTTGAATATTTTATCTTGCTTTTATTGATCATTATTATATATTTATGCTGCAATTTATTTAATGTATGCAGTGACACAAACATTGTGATATTTCATCCGGCTACAAGCTGGCTACCGTTATTTATATTTTACAATTATTCAATTTATAATGATAACTGAATGTACTGTTAAGTCTTGTGTAGTGCCTGTTGCCAACAATTGTTCAAATGCATATATCTTTTATGTTGCAATACTTCTGAATAAAAAAACCTACTTTCTATCACGCTTCTAAATTGTAAAAAAAATAATTTATCTTCCCTGCCGATGCACTATAATAAGTCATTTCTGAATCAATTAATTTTGTTACACTACGTGACCCTTTTTGACAGAAATAAGATTATACAGTTATCTGAAGAAATCATTAGTTCTTTTTTGTTTAGATTATACAGAGCTTTTTAATCTATACGTACAATACACTTTGTGCAAAGGAGTAACTGATATTTAGATAAGTCATTTATATTGATGCTTATTATAATTCTACAATTCTAAATAAACTTAAAATATATCATGATGTTACTTATAGTTTAGAGATTATTGATTGGCTTTTTCAGAGCCATAAAAATTGTATCGACATTGTCAGTTGTTGATAACATTTCTAAAGTATATGTTAAGAACAGAGCATAAATTCAAAACCGCAATTGACATAATATCCCTTTCCTGTGTTGATTATATGCCTGGGTTCATTTTAGTTTGAAAAATAATCATTACAGTTTTAATTCGTCTACGAATTCTATTTAGGGTCTATTATAATAATAATATAAATTTCCCTTGCCACCGGTTTTTCACCCTAATATCAAATAAAGTATCCTTAATTGGTTTGAAATTGGAAATTAGTCAGTTACTCCCATTGCGCTTAGTGTAGAAGGGCAGTGTCATTAGCTTAAATGGAATGTAGTAGTGAATGTATTGAACGGACGATAACTGGTGTTTGTATGTTGTGGCAGTGGGTGTCTGGCGATGGATCTCCGGGCCACACGGGCACTGCCGTTAAGATCGATGGCGCCCTCATGTTCGTGCCCAAGAATACCAACCCCAAGGAGTTCAAGCAGCTGCAACAACAGGTAAACATCCTATTTATATTCTTACAAAATATCTCAGATATCATATTCTCAGGTGGGGATAATTATTTATTTTTTCAATCTGATGTCCTTTGACAGATTTAGCATTACTCTGTTTCACAATAATGGCAGATTTAAGTTATAAAAAGTATATTTATTGTATATAAAATTATTTGTTCCATGGTATAGTATCTATTTTTTTAAATTATATTGTTAAATTAATTAAATTCGGTGATCAGATCAAAGACTACCGACGGGCTGATAAAATCAGTGCAGGACCACAGTCCCACATTTTGGAAGGAGTTACGTGGGACGAAGCCAACAAGATGCAAGACGCTGGTGCTACACATACCGGGGACCATGTGGTGAGTTAATTATTTTGTTTGTTTTATTATTAAATTATCATATCCACTCAGTCGAAGCATGCTGAAACCACAGTTTGTGGATATTGAAGTAACAAAGAATTCAATATACAGACTCAGTGTTTTCTAGTTTATTACTATAACTAAAGTTACTAAAGACATTTAACTTAATATACATGAATAAATAGTTATCATACGGTGACATGAATTATTTATCATGGTGAATTAATAGTGCATTATAGTTCTCGATATTTTTGTTATGAAAAATTGTAGAATTAATTTCAAATATTAATTTCATCATTGATGCTCTGGGTGTACATTGTCAATGTTTTTTTTTTGTTCTGTTGTAGGTTTTAATGGGGGCCGCATCAAAGGGAATAATTCAGCGCGGTCATCAAAACAATGCAACAGTATACAAGGCGCCGTATGCCCGAAATCCATTCGATGCCGTCACAGATGATGACATTAACGAATATAAGAGGACTGTCGAACGGAAGGCACGCGGGGAATGTACGTTGATAAGTGAAATTTATTTGGAAAATGTGTAATAGAAATTATCTTGGAATAGAATAATGATACGACTACTTTGAATGCTCAATCGTTTCACTGTGCGATATGTTTAAAAAGAGTTTTATTATCACTATAAAAAAACATTCTGTTGTAAATAAATACAATAGTATGTTTTTATTAAAAACAACTCACAATGCATTTCTATAGCCTGTATAAAGTACAATAAAACATTTGTTGATGTTTCATTTCCAGATGACACCGATTACTCAGAATCAGAAGCCTTGAGTGGTGCACAAATTATGTCGCCTTCCGAGGCCGAAGATGAATCACGTACAGGTAAAAACTCAATTATCAATTGGATTATGTGATATTTGTCTCCAGTTGTATCTCTCTAGTTTTATTGTTTTATATATATTTGCTTACAGATTGTTCAGCTCGAGGATGCTGAAGGCAAATCTTAGGTCCACAAATAATATGAAATTTATAAATATTCAGTAATTCCGAGTTTCAAACACTTAGGTTACATATTTTTATTTTTTTTAAAATTTTATGTAGTTAGTGAGTTAAGTCAAATACTTGTTTGAGGCTGCATTTCGTTGCCGATATTACAAGAGCATGTAACCTGATTTTTTGATTTAAGTATATTATTTGTTGATACAAAAATGTGCCAATGATACATACAAGAGATTGCAAAAAAAATAACTTCACTTAGAAAAGTTATTTAAACCAAAAAATCGAATTAAGTGTGTTGCAGTATTGGCAACGATATTCTTCCTTGGTCTACTGTGATCGAATCCAATCTAATATAATTTTCTGTGTATGCATCTTTATTGGATATTTATCAATATTATTGTTACAATTTTTACATCTGACTTTACTTATCTGATTTTTTCATTTACAGAAGCGAGAGTGCTCAGAATAGAAACGAAACAGGCGCCACGACCCAGCCAGCCCGAAGTGGTTTTAAGCGACGGTGAGTACTTCTATTTGTCAACACATCACAATCATTTAACGTTGGTTCATTTATTATTATCCTGCTTTACGCAGCAGCACCTTGATGTTAATATTAGACACGGAATTTTGTTCAGAATGTTTCCTATTATTAATGCATGATTTTTTTTTTGTAGACTATTCTATCATCGATTCAATACAGTTGTAATTATAAATAATCTTTTTATTCACAAATGAGTTGATCACATTAATTTTTTAAAAACATCCCCTAAGACGATTGTAATGAAATTTGTAGCCGATTTGGTTGACAGTTGACTTGTAAAAGTTAATTAGTCACATAAGATAGATTAGTCATCATGAATGTCTAAGATTGTTTTGTTTAACATGTTCCAGACTGTTTCAGAGAATTCTGTGACATCAGTAGTTTCCATAGCTTGCAAAGACTGAATTAATTATTTTGAAGAACATGTTTATGTTCTAGTAATTGTTACAGATGTTAACTTATGGGAGTCTTATCTTTTAAGACATTAAGACAATTAAGACATATCGGACATTTTTCATCTTGCACATGTTTTTTTTACATGTACTAATGGCACTGAATTTAATACCCATACTTTTTTAGTTGTTTTTAGTTATATTTGTGGTATAAACAATATAACAAAAATAAATATTACTGACTTAATTTAATTATATTAGAAGAAACTTTTATCCATATGATACTAATATAGTTATAATATTGGAGAAGACAATTTCAGAGATTATGCTATACTTCCTAAATACGGATGGTGATTTTCTCTGTCGTTTTCTATAATAATTAGGATGTTGGGCTAGGCAAGTTGAACATACATTTCATATTCTGATTAAATTTGCACATATAAAGCACTAAATAAAACATAATTAAGTATACATACATAGTAGCATTTTCTGCAATTTTTTTTTGTTTTGACAACCGTGCCTGAAAGCAAGCATTATTAGTATAGTTCATTTATATTTTTTAGTAATGATATGTATTCAAATTAAAGCTGGCCACCTAGGCCAATGAATATAATGCACGCTTTTGTAGCTTGGAGAAGGCTGTATTACAACTGTTGAAAGTAAATTAGCATGTATGGACTCATAAATAAATGAGATACATATATTGTATGTTATTATTATAATTCAGTTATGGCTTATGTTAGATTATATTTAATCATTTGCATTATGATTTTTTTTTATTTTGCACTGTCATGTTTTTTTTTTATTTGTTTATGGCCGTATAGCATCTTACAGTACTACAGACTTTTTGACAGTGGAAAGACACGCAGCAGCAGCAAACAATTCATTCAAAGGTAAGGTTACGTTGATGGTCTAACCATCTTAATGTCTTGATTAATCAGTTTCATTTCAATTTCTTTTTCCATACTGATGAAAATATCAAAAAAATACAAGTATCAAAATGTATCATTATGATACTTGTATTAACCAAAGATGAATTCGCATTGTAGAACATGCAAATTCCACTTGTATTTGTATCGTTCTGGTAAAAGAAAAAAATCTTCTAATAACTCATTTCTCTCCCAAACTATAGTTGACTCAATTTACTACGATAGCCAGGCAGTGGTCTGCCTGCAGAGTCACACTGCTAAAATGTTAAAAATATGTCTAACGATAATGGGTCATTGAAGTCGTTTTTGTGCTTGAATATAACTCGCGTAGATAAGCATTATTCATAAGCACATGGATATAAAATAAATCCCATCACCAAGATTGAAAAGTGTCAATGGTTAAAACCTTAAGCAAAATTGTGTATAATGACTAAATTGACTAAATGTGGAATATTTTTTATCTTAGTAAATCAAGTCAACAATTAGTGGTTTTGATTTTTTTTTATACTGTGATGGTTTTACTTAAAAAAAAAAAACATGAAATGTATAGTATACAAACCGCTGCTGCAAATGTTCACTTTGTTCTAAATTTTTGACTAATAAAAGTAAATAAAAGATAAATATTTATCTCTTAATAATAGTGCATTATAGTGGCATAGTATTGTATATTGTATTTTTGATGTTTTACTTGTTATGTATGAAAACAGGTGAAAGTTAATTATTTTCGATGTATAAGAGAACAAATGTGGATGAAAAGAAATTGCAACAATATTTAAATTTAACTGAAAAATTACTTCAGTTTACTATTAACCTTGACCAGCTGTTGTCTATGGGTAGTAGTAATTGTGTTTTGTTATCACGAAATGGGTTCATATGGTGAGATTTGATAGTAGCTTATGGTGGTATTCAATCGATTTTGACACAATAAAAAGTATTGTGAGCCTCTCTTATACATTGAAAAAAATTAGTAATGTAATAAAAGAAAGACCAAAGAGCACATTACAAAATTTGATTGGTTTATGCATGATCTTACACTTCTTTCTTCACTATCTGTCTCACATTAAATTAACTCTACTTTTTAATTTTTCAATTTTTTTTCATTTCCATAAATTAAAATACTTCAGTACTTAACAAAAGTATTATCAATATGATAAATACAAGGTGGCATGATTTCATCGGATCAGACTAACGATATAATATAAAATCTGCTGAATGGGCTTTATGGCAACATTTACATTTATATACTTTTCCACGGCAACTGTCATTAGTAAAGATTGTTTCTCGTCTTATTCTTTATGATTTGACTTCGTTTTAGTCTTTATTAGTTGAGCATATAATTGAGGGAGATAATTTTAACATGAACACGAACACAACATGTAACAGCATAAAGTACTGATGTGTTATTCAATTCAATTATTTTATATTACCGATATAATCCTTGGCTTAGAAAAACATTACTCGGCTGATGAAAACCAGTCTCCTTACGAGGATGAGGATGTCTTCACATCGAATTTGAAAAACTCTGGCAATGATTATGATCAGCTCCGCTTATCTGAAGATTCCGTACCCGTACATGGTGTCTATCAAGACTCGACACTAATTGTCAGGACTTACACCGTTCCGAGGGAACAGCATTTAGTTCAGAAAGGTGAATTAAGCGATACATGGATAATGATACACTTGAAATATGTGACACTCTTTTTATTTGCAAGGTATATTGCTATTGTTACGTTTTGGGATCTTTCAGTGTTTATTAATTCTCTATTGACTAATTAACCATTACGATGGATCCCGTGTTAAGTTTTGAAAAATTTCATTTGAGAATGATACATTTTTTATGGCAAGCAAAAACATTTTGTATTTTATTTTATAAATTCAGTCAAATCAATTATTCGGTATACTTTATTATCTCACTGTTTCAAAATATATTTTAAACCTGCAATCGCAATTTTTAATCCACAATATTGTATGTGTGTATAAAACATCATTGATGCAGTATAATAAGCCTATTTCATTTTCTCCTACAATACAAATCGACTGTAGGAACGCGAAAGGACGTAACCCACACAGGACAAATTTGAGGGACAAAATATTTATTAAATAATTTTGGGCCTAAGTTAAAATATTGAGAAGTCGCACATCCTTGAAATGGAAGTATTTTTTTCTTAGTTGCAAATTTTGCTGACCCTTGTTTTTTCAAATTTAAAAACTAAATTTAGATACTAATTTCGGCATTTGCAGCATCATTAATTTGTATACATTGTGACTATCTAAACAGCTACTGAGGATTACGACCTTTTGCCATTTTAGAGTCTAAATGTTTCTTGGGGGTTTCTGAACGATGTTTTATTTTCATTTTCCTGTATTCTTGTCAAAGTTAGATGACGAAGACAAGATTACTTTACTGCTTTTGGCTCATCTAGCAGTGTATTTTCAAAAATTTACACACAGTCAAATGAATAATTATTAGAAGAAGAGAACAAAAGAAACATTTGTCATTTTTGAGTGTTATATGGAGGCACTGATTTTTATTTGAGTCTATTCTTATATGCATTTTCCAGCAAAAGACTGGTGATTAAACGTTAATTTGTGATTAATTTAGCCAAATACACTGATTTATTGATTCTGAAATATAGTTATTTTCAAGAGTGTCACGATTTGTCCATACTAAAAATGAATATTATATCGCTTGATAGCTTGCCACCCAATTTCAGTGATGAAGAATTTGCTTGTTTCAAAATAAATGTCGCTTTGTATGCGTTCAAATTCCAGTGAATACTGCGGCCTAATGTTATCTATTATATGTTATCATGCTTCATTGATATCTGCTTATTTAAAATGTTAATTATCCTGTACATAAATACTACCCCGATTTTATATTAGTTATATTTTCGATTTGGAAAATATTCCTGACAATTAATAAGAAATATGCTTGATATATAAATTTAAAGTTTCAACTGTCATACTAATAGCACCATAGTAAATTGTGGTATTGTATATATAAATGGAGATGTTTGTTGTAAATATGAAGTTACACCATAGGTAGATATTGTAAATACTATAATTTTTGTCATAGCTACTACGTTACGAATTATCCAGATTTTGTTGATAGAGTCTCATTATTATTATTTCTATCTTTTCCTTCCTTATTTCTTCTATTTATATCATATTACCATTTCATTAATGTGCTTTTTTGTCCTGTGCTTTTTCCGTTGTATGTAACTCTGAAATGCTCATATTCCTGCCCTTTTGCAGAAACCGCTGAAGATATTGCTTGCTTATCTAATGTCTGTGCATTATTGGTGAAGGGTAACCTCAGTGTAAACCCTCAAGAACCCCTTAAGAAATTATCCATGCAAGACTCCACTAATAGCACCCTCCAATTTGATACATGTGTTGATTTTGCAAAGAAGAATGTAGACACGTGTCAAGAAATGAATATTCAATTAAATTCGCTTTATAGCCCTTCAATTAAATATGAAAACGTGGAAACTGATAAAAAAGTAAATGAGGATATCCCACTGTTGGCAGAAAAAAAGAACCCTGATGTTGATTTATGTATCAACCCGTGTTCATCAGCGCGAAGCTGTCGTGTTAATTTGATTTCTAGACTCAATAAGGAAAGCTTTACAAATTCTTCCACAGTTGTTAAATCTGATACTCTTTATGATTCAAATCACAATAATGTTTTTCAAAAGTCATTGGGATTTTCAGAACTCGAGTGTGGTGCAAGTTTTTTACCGGTTGCTACAAAATTTTCTAATAGCTACCATAAGCCTCATAACAATTATTCTTCTCTACGTTTCTCAAGGCGAGCCGCTACCGCTAACTCACAGATGATACTTGAATTTGATAAAACCAGGTCCAATATAGAATTCGGCAGCTTATTTTTTGAATCACCCGGACGTATGTCTAAAGATGGCGCTAAATTTGTTTCATGTCGAAGTTTATCTCCATGCTATCGGCCATCGAAAAATCATTCTGATAAATGGCAAAATAGCCTCTTGAGTAAATCTAATGTTACATCTCACTCTTATAATTTAGTCTACAAAAGTAACCTACAATACAGAACTCAGTCACATGCAGGTTTTTTGAATTCCTTCATTTCCAATCCGAAACCATCACATTTTCATTTACCCAAGTTTATAAAATCTTCAAGTTTATACTCATCCAACGATTTACTTAAACAGAGGTTGAATTTCAAGTCAAACCTTGATGTAGATCGTGATAACCCATTTAATTCTTTGCATTGCTCAGCATCACGTGCGACAAGTTGTACAAAATCTTATGATACCGATTTTAAATTGAAATCCAGTGGAAAAAGCAACTTGTTAGGGCCTGTTGTAACTGAGAAGTGTATTCTATCTGAAACACCTATACCTCTCACTCCGATATATTTTCACATAGACAGCATATCTAGTATGACAGTTGCAGAAAATTTGCCAGCAAAAATAGATTTCTTGAAGCAAACAGATGTCATCTGTGATGAAATTGTACCAAATCTAGAAAACATTTCTGATTTTAATTTGCAAGAAGTAAAGCGTGATAAGAATGACAGTATCATTTCCGATTCGGAAGACTTAAATAATTACTATTTGGATGAAACTGATCTTGATGATTCTTCAGGGAACACGTCACTTGAAGTTAGTGTTGATGGCGAGTATTTGAATTTTAGTAATGACTTCAGTGAAACTGATGATTCCTTTGAAATGGATTACGTCAGTCCAGTGAGAGATCTGTTTTCAAAAGATATAAGAAACTATTCCGTTAGCATGTCTATTTATGAAACTGAGCTATCTCCAAAACGTAAAGATGCAAATATAGTCTCACCATGCGGGTCTTACTCTAAGAAAAGGCGGCTTGAGTCTATTATAGAAGAGACAAAATCTGTTGATGAAGATGTTTTTGTAGGAGCAGCAGGTTTACCAACTAAATTTTGTTTGAATGCGAGTTGTGCAGTTATCACTAAGGATAAAGGAGCACAACAGAAAGGCCGACGTTATTACGCCGATGGTGACAAATTTGCCACATTTCTACCGTTTGATTTCATAGATGATAGAAGAAAGAGCAAGGAAAAGATTTTCAAAAAACGAGTAGAAACCACTAATATTTTAAAAAAACAAATTTTGAAGTCGGTAGAATTAACTGAAAAAAAGATTTATGAGAAATATAAACACACAGGGCTGGTTAAATTTTCCCAATGTCGCCCAATAAAACCAACATCGGAATACAATAAGTTTGATGTCACAGGAAGTCAGCAAACTTTTTGGGTTGCCATCAAAGAAAATTTGTCTGCTACCGAACAAGATCTAGACAATTTAGCCAGCATTAAAACACAAGTTGAAATTGATCTTGATAATTTAGAAATAGATTTCAAAAGCGAAAAGGCGGTTGTAGAAAATGTAGAGAGTAAACTCAGTGTTGAGTCTCTAACCAGTATGGAAGAATCATATATTTCGAAGTGTGAAGATATTCTAGATGAAACTGTAAACTCCATGATAGATTGCATGGAAGAATTAACAGATAACTTAATTGATAGAGTTGTCAGTGATAGAGCAAATATGACAGAAAAAATTTCATGCACGCTAATAAATGATATCGTACTTGATTCAGCCATAGATAATATTTCTACAGATAATAGAATCAATGACAAATCTCTATCCTATTCATCAGCTGATACTGTCACTTATAAACTGACAATTCTTGATTCAATCGAAAGCTATGACGCATTTAAATGTTACATTGATAATGACTTGTCTTTTGATAGGCAGTCTCCGATACTAATATCAGACAATTCAGATTCAATTCAATTTGAAAATGATTACCATGTTTTATGCTCATCATCTTCTAATTCTAAATCTTGCCAATCTTCCATCTCTAACTCTTGTCAATCTTCCTTAAGACGCATTTCTTCCAGTAGTGAGACATTTGATCAAGTAAAATTAGAGGAATATGAAGAATTGTGTAGTAAAACCTTTGAGGTAGATGATAACAGTTTCATTATCGACATCAATGAAATAAACGAAACTGTATGTTCAGATTCTGCAAATAACTTCAATTTGAAGTCAGTTGTAATACAAAATAGTTCAGATGACAACTTAATGAATGAAGCGCGACCACATAAATGCCAAGACAAACTATTGTCAAGCAGCGAATTAAGTCAGATGAGTTCAAATGATATGACTTTACTTCAGAATAGTGTTCCAATATTTGATAAAGAGCAAATAAAACTCGTGATAACTGACAGTGGAAACAGTTACTGCTCATTTAGTAGTGGAAGTTCTTCTTACAAGACGACGCTTGAATCTTCCGATGAGACGTTGCGTACTTGTGAAACAATAACCACTAGTGAGAGCGGTCAAACTTTTACGTGGCCTCCTTATGAAGAAACGTTGATGCATAGAATTGCTTCCATCTACAGAATGTCTGAAAGTTTCGATCCGAGTGATATAGACTTAAATGCGACAATTTAATTTATTCATCATTCAGGTGTAAAAGTAAAATTTATGCATAATGCTTTAATTATAGTTTATTCACTGGATGGCAATTCTGTCAGATTTTGACTACTTATATTTACTGATAATTTTTCTTATTCACACTTTGGCAAAATGTGAAATCTGCAAACGCCGATATCATAATATAAGCCTTCAATAACAATATTTTTGTATATGTAACGATTTCGTCAAACCAATTAGAGTTTCTTAAATAATACTCCTTGTCATGTATCAAATACGTCAAATGTTCTGAATTAATCAAACTTGTTAAATATGTAATTTTATATTTAAAGGTTAATTCTAAACAACGGAGCAGACATACTTAGTTGAATAGATACATCTTTTTTTTATTATTTCATCCTTCGTTTATTTTTTTTATCAGTTTCCATATCACAGCTTTTCCAATTAATGTACGTTTAATTGTATTAATTGAATAAAATATTTTTAAATGCGGTTTATTTTTCTTTAGTAGTTAGATACACTATTCTCACAGTAGAATGTTTTAGTTTTTCAGAGTTGGCACTGTGTATAAAATGAGTGTCTGTGTTATGTCATCTATAAAATGACATGCACAAGTTTTTAGTTGTTTTTATGAGATATATATGATACAAGATTAATAATAAAAATATTTTATTAATTAAAAGATAGTTTTGCTAATGTTCACACTTTTGTTGTACATATAATTGAGTCATATAGTTCCTATATGCGATAAGTCCCTTTTGGTGGAATGTTAGCAAATTATTATTTTTTTGTCCGCTACTTCTTATAAAACACATTATTTATTAAGTGAGGTTTGTTTTTGGAATATGGGTTTTTAGAACAAGCTTAAACCATTGCATTTGATAGGAGGAATCAAACCTCATAATTACTTCAATCAGTATTTTCAATCATATTGGACTTATCATGTATAAGAACTATATGACTCTTTTGATCCACCTTGTATCAAAAACTGAAAGTAATTTAAACTCGGTTGTTTCATGTTTTGAAATATATATAAATACATCCAAAAACAATTATTGTAACCTTTAACACTGTGTATTGTTTTAACATCACTCTCGTAAACACTTTCTGTCCTTAAATAAATTACACCAATGTATCTTATGCTTTAACCTATGAATTACCTTCTTTACTGCGTAAGAATTTTGATTAAATTCCATGTGAAATTGATATTTTATATTTGAAAGTATTACTTAAAGTTTACTGATAAATTTGTACAGCACATCGATAAAAATACATCTTAGAACTACGGTTTCATATAAATGTATGAGATAATTAACAGTCACATACATACTGTATTAATAATAAATTTTGAAATATCTCCGCTGACATCACGTAATTCTTCTATTCACACATAAAATATCTATCACAAAAGCACTTACATTTGTCGGTTTATTTTTTGTTCTGGTAATGGTTTTTTTTATGCACTGTTACACTGTGTCTGTGTTTTTTTTTTGTATAAATATTGTCTTGCATGCTTTACTGTGAAGCTATAAGATGGGTCAGAACACGGCATTTAACACTAACAACTAAATCACAAGGTATGTATACTGATTGATGAGCTGGTTAGATGAAGGACATTAATAAAATGTAAGATACTGTTTAGGAATTTTCAAATTTGACTAAAAATTATTTCCATCTGAGGTTATATTTGACATGTTAATGTAAAAAGCCCTCACGTCATATTTGTGCCCTTCTTCTATACAGCTCCTTAATCCCATTTACTATTTACATTTCCTTTAACAATAAATTCTCATAAAATATAAGTTGAAAATGTATTATGCAACTGTTAATAATATCGAGATTTTCATCTGTTTGATTAGGTACTGTAGACGAGTGAATATACTGTGTTCACAACGCATGGGTTCAAATCCCTGAAAGCTGGATTAAAAATCACATATTTACTTGCGAAATTTAGCAAATGACTATCTACCAATTGTCAAAAGAAATCTTAAATATATCCTATCTGTCTATCAAATGAAATAGCTATTTGCAGAACTAATTAGGATGTTAAAATATTCATTTAATTCATTGTAAAATTGATAGTTTTCCCTTAGCCGTGTTTTTTTTTTAAATGGTGCCTATAGTAAATAATTAAATCATGAAGTGACAAATGAAATAGTTCTGCTTGAAATAAAATAATTAATGTGATTGTTTCGATTTTTCAGGAGAAAATACATTGAACGGCGACCATTCAGACGCACATGCCAGTACATTTTCACATAGCAGCAAAGAAGTAAGTAATCTTTTTACTATTTCCTTTGATTTATAGACATACTTAGATAGTATCTTGTTGATATGGATGGAGTCATAATCAGTATGCCACATTTTAGTAACCACATTTACGGACTCCTGAACC
This sequence comes from Rhyacophila evoluta, assembly GCA_022683975.1. Lineage (NCBI taxonomy): Eukaryota > Metazoa > Arthropoda > Insecta > Trichoptera > Rhyacophilidae > Rhyacophila > Rhyacophila evoluta. Next base: position 27,225 of record JAGVSQ010000759.1, read on the forward strand.
ATCATGACTTTTTTAATAATCTTGCATCACTACTGTAATTTAGTTATATATAATATGTACGTACATAACTTTAGTTCACACTTGCATATCATTCACTAATATCAATAAGAAAAGAATTTTGTATTGGAATGACATATCTTTTGTATAATGTGGAGTGCTCTTAATCTACATATCTGATAATGAAATATTGTATAAGCAGGGCTCACCAAGCAAGGACATGTCTCTGGAAGAGTCGCCTAAGAAGGACAAGAAGAAGAAGAAGGGGTTGAGGACGCCTTCCTTCCTCAAGAAGAAGAAAGAAAAGAAAAGGCCACTGCCAGCGCCAGTTGCAGAACATGCGTAGAGGTAGTTATTTGATTGTATCATTCACATAATTAAATTTTAAATAAAACTTGCAGAATATATTGTGATGAAATTTGACTGACATATTTACATGAATATTCTGACAGTTTCTAAAATTTATTTACTCGTTTTAGTTATTTAGATATTTTCCACTAATTCCAAAATGTAATAAGTTATGAAATCACCTTTTTTTTTAATTAACCAAGAGATCGATATAATATTGACTTTTTTGTTTGATACCTAGCTTGAATGCTAAGTTTAACATGTTGATAATATATTAATCTTTTTGTATTTTTCTTTCACAGATCCACCCCACCATCAACACTGCCATCTCGCTTTTTTGTTAAGAGATATAAATAAAATAAATATTAAAATTGAAAAAA
>JAGVSQ010000760.1:0-34890 GCA_022683975.1 Rhyacophila evoluta
TGACTGTATCTAGCCGCTTCAAATACTATCTCTCTTCTCTATTGAGAGGCAATGGCATCACACATATGAGTGATGGACGCTGCCGTTACACACATACTAACGTCATTTGCTAACATGCCGGTTCTAGATTTAATACTAAATAATTATTTCTGTTGCTATTTATCCCCGGTAGCGTAGTTGGTAGCGAGCGCGCCTAGCAATCTGAAAAATGTTGGTTCGATTCCTCATCAGTCGGATTTTTCACAATCTAATGCAGGACTGGTTTCCTATTGAGTCGAGCAATTGTCTGACAAAAAAATTGTCTTGAAAAATAATTTGCCAAGACTTCTTTACACTACGGAGATCCGCATAGTCTACTTTCACAGTGGATATTTTCACACTGTGTAGATCCATATGCTCCACTTTAGGAGCGAACATGGGAAAAAAAAAATTATCAATATTTTTATTTTGTAATGACATCATTAAAATCATATTATAAGTTTTTATGAGGTATCCATTAGGGATGAAAATCTTGCAATCTGTATTATAAAAAAAAAAAAAAATTTAATTACTCATCACATTATCGACCACCGGACACTACAATTTTATCATTTTTTATCGTTTCCACGGTGGATCATTTGGTAATTAATTGGAATATATGATAATAATGTGGGCCTCACTAAAAATAGCTGCCTTCATTTCAAAATAATTTATTTTATAATTGAATAATATTTATTAAATCAAAATATTTAATGGGAAATTTTCAAATTATAAACGAGCAAGGCATTTTTATTGACAATTGAAAAATCGATATCTGTGACGGTTTTCGTACTTGGATTTCGAAAATGATAAATACATTTTTTTTTGCACTTTCAATTTCCTGGCAAAAATAACAAAATGCTCGGGCAATTTCCCTGCCAATTAAAAATTGATTAAAAAGTTTCTAACAACTTTTTTGCACATTACGAACGCTTTTGCTCTCTTAAACGAAATGGAAAAAAATCCTTGGACTGGTTTTTGCTTTCTTCAGTATATTTATTATCTTCGTTTAATTGGAATCTTTCTCTTAAAAAACGAGGACTTATTTTAATGAGAAAAATATGATAAGAGAATTTTTAATTATATTGAATGGCACAGGAATCTATTAGGACATTTTTGAGATGGGCGTACTTTTTTTATTTTAATTACGAATAACTCCCGAGAATTTCAGGTGGCAAAAATCAAATTGTATGTCGACATAATGGTATGCACATCTCGATTCAACATAATGTCAAAGTTTAATTCATTCAGACGTTGTCAAATTATAACATTTAATTATTCTTTTTCTTCTCGATATTCGTACCTTACGTGGACCATATAGACACCACGCCATCGCTTTAGGATTGATTTGTCGGATAGACCTACTGTTAAGTGATCAGAATATGGAAATCAACCATATATATTTCTATAAAAATAACCAGTACTCGCAAATACTCAAGAGTACCGATTCCGCACATTACTACATAGTAGTTATCTTATCTCCTCGCTACGAACGAAGTCTTACCACCGTATCCCCAGAATTAGCTGTAGCCATCTGTATATTATAAAATTTGATTTCTAACATTATATATATAATCATTTTCTGTCTTATATAAACGATTTTGCAGTGATTATTGTAGCATAATGGGAAATTTTTTCGACTTTCCATGTGATCACTCTTTTTTCACCCAAACATATTCCAGTCCTCTTCGCTATTTTAATTTAATTGTATCAATTTTATATCATTTATAATGTCCGTTTAAAATCATGATAATCTCCCAATAAACTTTAAAATTATTACATAAACAAAAACTCAAAATTTAAGTGCAACATTTAGCGAAAAACCTAAAATTAGAATAAGTATTAAGCAATATACTAGATTCAATTCTGAACATAATTTCATAAGAAAATAAATAGAAAATTATTCAATTTAGTACAAAAAGTCATCATAATCTGGTCTTTACTCCTTCAAGAATAGTAAAACATATTCAAAAGTAAAAACACGATATTTGATACGTATTTTGAATCAGAAATAATGATTTTTAAATTAAACACCAATGAGAAAAATGATTAACTGTTTTTTTCCCACAATTGAACATTTTTCAGTAGCTGTGTCTTTGCTTATTAAAGTATTATAGTGGCAATGTGTAAAATAAAATGACATATTTTAAATACACACGAAGTTCTTAAAATTAAATTCAGATTATATACAATGAATATACAATGTCTAAAATACCGATTAGTTATAGATTGTCGCCATTCAACGAAAAAGGATGGGTGAGATAAATATTTGATTCAAAAGAAAATGCTGACACTTAAAGAAAATATTAAAATGGTCGAGCGGCAAAATCAGATCTTTTCATGCTAAATTGAACTGAAATTTTGACAGGAATCCCAAAGAATTTCCCTTCTCGAAAAGAAACAGGGATGATTCCGAAGAATGATACGTTCTGAATTTCGATAACTCGTCACACGACACAAATCGTATAAGACGTGAAAAACCTTTCTATTTTAACTAATATAACATCAAACTTTACATATTTACTAATATTATCTCACGTTAGTTGAGAAAAACTTTTTTAGATAGTTTTTAAAATAAAATAAATCTCTTCAAGGTCTCTTTATGTTTTTTGATCAATTATGACTCAGTAGTTTTGCTTCACAAATACCGTTTTGTCTGTAGTCTAGAGAGGAAATAATATAAACAAAATTGTATTTATAACTCCAAGCCGTTGAAATCAAAGAGCCTTTTTTTAGGGCGACGATTTGTGTTGTGTGGCACACTATGTATTGCTTTATCACCACCAAATTGCAATCACTACGAAATCTTGTAAGCCAACTTTGTATACCATATTCATTTTATGGTGTGTAGAGCATATAGATCATGTATAAAATAAAAATTCTTTATTTACTTTTCTAATTGTCACACATTAAAATATATCCTTAAAATATATTGATTTTTAAAGGACTTGAACCTGCTAGCTTAAGTACCAATCAATTCACAAGTGAACGCATTGATACTTTAGGCCTCCAATGCGAGAATTTTTTTTAATTGTTGTTACGATGTCAATATTCGAATATTTTTTGTTTATATTGTATCGAAAAAATCTTTTTTACTTTCCGTGACTGTGTTTCTTTTAAATTAAAATTTGTGGTCATTTATACTGGGTATAAAATAATTGTCAATAGCCATTACGAAGTGTACGTGTTATATATAGTATAATGAGATAGAGAGAGATGAAATAAAAAAGAATGGTTATGAATACCAATAGAAAGAAAGGGCGGAAAATGATGTTAATTTTTTTTTATCTTTACGCGTTATCTTAACGGGTAAAAGACAATTTTTGTGATTATTTTTTGGCCCATAGTATTGCTGGAAGCAAAGGTAACCTTCAAATAACACGGATACTATGTTGCACAGAAATACCGCGTTATATAAATCACGTAATACGAGACTCAAATCTAATAGAAAAAAACGGATTTCGCCTTTGTGGTGTGAGTTCTTTAGAAAATTGTTGAGATGGCAGTTAATCAATTGCTGATTTCATAAATTTATAAACTTTTATTGACAGAATCGTAAATGATTTCGCGTCTAAAAATTTACGAATTCTTAAAAGTAATTAATTATGATCCAAGGTAAGCACGAAGAAAAACTGGACTCTTCGATTTGTTTGGAAAATTATTAATTTTGACTTCTTTCAGGTATGGTAGTCCCCATCACAGCCGTTCTCAATCTGTGAAGGCAGGAGCCGGTGCCAGAGGTTTATTGGGGCCACCACCTCAGAGGGCCCGAGTAGCGTCGATGCCTTCGACTGGAGTAGAAGAACACTATTATCGGCTGCGACACTTCTCCATCACCGGAAAAGGCGTGGTAAATCGAGGAGACTCCCTCAAAAGTAGAAGATCGAGATCCAACACATCAGTTGCAAGTAGTAATTCAAGGTATGTCTTCCATTATAGCATGTTATTTTATCCACTGGTTAATAATCTAGATGTTTTTTCCTTCAGAATTGAATTTAATAATTTTATATAATACCTACAAATCGCTCATGAGAAAGCAACACTTTTTTATACTAGACAACTCCTCATACTCATTTATTTTTATTCAAGCCAGCTGAAACCTTATAAAAGGTTTATTTCGGCCAAACAGTTGATGCGTTTAAGCAAAAAACAAAGTACACAATTTATATTAAAATTTAAATTTTAAGTTCACATTTGTTTGAAAATTCAAAAACCTGTATACACTAAGCAAAATGTGGAGACTGTAACAAAACTTTCATTAAAAGACGCAGCTGAAACTTAAGTCTGAATTAACTATTTAATAGGTTCAATCTTTGAGTGGCATAGAAATTACACTGGCAAATAATGTGATTAATATTTTCATTTTTCTTTCCACATTTACGCACTGGACTGTCAAATCTCTCAACACATGCCAAAGATTCTGCCGCGTTGTAGTGGTCTGCTTTACAACGGTTAATAGTGACGATAGAATCACGAAGTAGTATTTTGCGAGCGTACTACGGGGTGCTTTGTTGTTTGTAAAAAAAAATTAAAAATAGTCTTTACCTTTTAAGAGGCCACAATTTTAAGTGTGCTCCAAAAGGCTTTATAAGATTTTTTTTAGAAATTTCAAGGACATATAATACTTGTAAATCCGTATACGGAATTGTTGACCGTTCAGTCAATATTATTAAATCAAATTTTGTATTTTTTTTAATGTTGACATTCAAAAATATTACTTTATTTCAAAGTAACACTTTAAAAAATATGATGTTTTTTGGCTCCAGTAAAATTGAGTAAAATCTTTCCAATGATTATATTAAAACTACAGTGGATATTTTTTAATAAATATATTTTATCTCTATATTTTTTGCTACAAAGCGACGAAAAAAATTACATTAGATTTAGTTTTAGGCGCAATTATGAGACCATTATTATAAATAAAGCATTTTTAATGTGTCATAAAAATATAAACAGTATTTTTCTTTTGGCAAAAAAAACTTTTTAAATTTTATTACGTAGTTATGAGATATACCATTTTGTGTAATACGCCGGGGTATTTTCAAGCCGTAAAAATGTATTTTCCTAGTGATCTGATCACGTTATTAATAAGCCATAAAAAATAAGAAAAAAAAGAGAAAATAAGTACCTACAATAAAAAAAGGAAATGGGATTGTAAAATTGTTAACGATCTGGATTCAGTAAAGGAGCTTTTTTACAGTATTTCGTAGTACCTACAAATTTTGTTTCATTACAAAACTTTTATCACGTCTCATTCGTATCTAGTATTCTACTACAACTATAAATGCGTATTGTTTTACTGTACAATTCATACTTGAAAAATAATTATTTGATAATTAACATAGATCATGTTGACAACTTCAAGATATCGACTGAAAAAAGGCAAACGAATGTAACTCTCAGTTAAATAGTTAAAACAGCTTTTCCACAGTGTATGTACTTTTATAATATATTTTTAATTAATGTTCATATATATAGCGCCGATTGTGGCTCTTTATAAGATGCACAATTCTATAGTTTCTAAACACCGTGTTCTTTTTTTAGGCAGGCAGGAAAAACTTTGCAACGTCATCTGGCCTAAAATCCAATAAAAATTAACGACTCCATAAATTCCTGGCGGTTCCTATTTTGCGTGTTTTTTCCTTTGCTTTTATCGGGTTTTCATTATAAATACAAACAGGAGGATTTTTCACGTAGGCACTTTCCTATTTTACATGAAAAGTTTTTTTTTGTTTCGGGGATTACCGCTGTAGAGAGCTTTTTACACTTTCCTATATTCCTCAAATTTCAGAACCGAAATATATATGCAAATTTCAAAGAGGAAACTGAAGCTTTATGCGATACGATTTGGTCACAATTACGTTTATATATATTTGTAGAATTTTATAAAATTCTCGTCAGTTACTCTCACATTTCAACGGTATTTAGAAATATAAGCCCATACTTGTAAAAAATCATGTTTGAGTAGTTTTAAATATAGTATATCGATGTCTACAAGTTGACAACACGTATCATAGATTTGTTAAAATGTTCAGGACTAAAAATCCTTACAAAAAGTAAGTATTAGAAAAAGCATAAGGGAATTTTTCAATACTGAAGTCAACTCTTTTTCAATGTTTCTTCTTTTCAGTACCGAACATTTGGCCCCTCGCGCATCAGCTCCGCCTAGTCTAGCGAGCTCCAGAGAATCGTCAGCGAGCGCTCCTCCTCCAGCACCGTATCGAGTTCTAGTCCTTGGAGCTCCAGGAGTTGGAAAGTCGTCTCTTGTCAGCCAATTTATGACGTCAGAATACCTGCACGCTTATGACACTAGTATTGGTAAGAACATATTCACAAACAATATAATCTGTATAGTAATTTCCGTTCGTTAAATTGGTATTAACCTCATGGACAATAATTATTATATTGCCCACATAAAAAATCTATTTAAGGCGAAATTAAAAATTCAACACTGCCATCTAACGATTTTAAACAATTTAAAGTTTTAATACAAAACAATTTCAAAGTAAATACATTATATGTCATTTAATTTATCAAAATTATTATTAATTAAAAACAGACCAAATAAGAATCGGGTTTCAATGGTTATACGGTTGCTCTAAGCTTTTGCTGAGTACCATAATATTATACGATAAATTCACAACTATAAAAAAGCACTGACAGAGTACATTGAACAGGCGGTATTTGAGATAAATTACTATTTAAAATATTAATTTTTACTTAAATATCAGACACGTCAAACTTTAGTAATTGGATAAATCAAATTTAATATTTTCAGCGTAGTGATTGGTAGAAATATTTTTAATTGGCTTGCATTGTACAGAAAAAAATACAATTTCCTCTCTCGCAACTCTCCGTCTCTTCGCTCTGAATAAATCAATACTTATTTGATTTTCAGACACTTTTTGGAAATAATAACTCATTTTGTCAGGGGCGCGACAGGCGTGCGCTTAATGTACCCGGGTGGCGTATATGATATTCAAATACTATAAAACAATTAAGTATGGTATAATATAGAATGTTGTATTCGAATAATTTTTTTTTTTTACATTTTTGAATTTGTGAAATCATCTTAACTTAATCAATCATTTTCGCACCTTTCTAGAACAAGGCGCCTATGGTCGTGGCCTATTTACGTAGGCTATTTACACCCGTAGTTCTGAAGGCATTTTTTTTTAAGTTAGGATATTATAATATATAATACATTAAAATCAATATGTATTAAAATTAAATGCACTACGAAATAACCCACTCTTGAAAGTGTTAAATTAGTTTTATCATAGTATGTTGTATTGTTGAAATGGCTATGAAAATTTTTTGATAATGTGGTAGTACTGTCAATGACTGCGATGAAGTTTTTAATTTTTAGCTATACAGTTAGTCGGTATTAAAAATCATTTCAACTGGTTAAGAACTGGCTAGTATTAATGCCAATACCGATGAATCGGCATTTGAAATACCTTAATTCGGTCCTGATTGATTTAAATTAAAAAAAAAATGATAAGTCTGAAAAAAAAAATTATAAAGTGAGAGTCGAAATAAATCTGAAAATTTACATACGATTCGTATTTGTTAAACGACTATCTATTCGTGTAGGTATATCGATGTTGTTACTTATTCGTGTCATATTTTTATCCGCTACTGGATCAGGGTCGAGTGTTTTTAGGGGTGCACAAAAACATAACTTATTGAAAAGTTTTTTTTTTGTTTATACTATCGTTTTGTGGACTTAGTGGCATTTTTTCATGTAACATATTAAGCCTTAATCGGCAAAAAATCGTTTGCGTAAAAAAATATTTCCACTGGAGAAGGTTGTTTTTTCAATTATTTTGAGAAAAGTTTGGGAAGCATTGATCCAAGCCATATGTAAAGCATTTACAAGACATTTACAACCGCAAACTGTATGTATGTTACACATGTCTGTATCATAAAGCCAGGCAGACCATGTCGGAAAATAGATAAAATAATTGACATCAAAGATATTGAAAATCAAGTGGCTCCTCATCAAGTAAAGATGGTCTAGAGTAGATGAAGAAAAAATACAGAAGCTTTGAGACTAAATCAGTAGAGAAAACAGAGAGACACAAATGGATACGTTTTCTCAAAACGGTGAAGACCCATATTGGGTTGTAGTTGTTGGTTGATAATGATTATATTAAGAGTATATAATGTTTTAGGTTTTAAGTAAATTAAATCTAAAACTTTTTTATTTCTAGATGACGATTCAGGAGAAAAATCCGTGTCTGTTCTATTAGCCGGGGAAGAATCTGAACTAGTATTTTTGGACCAATCTGCCTGTGTTGGACCGGTAAATCATATTAAATAATGATTAATTTACATTTTACAAACAAACATATGCGTTGAAAAATGTGTATTTCATACAAATACTTCTTTAAAACAACATAAAAAATCACAAGTTTAAATCTCACTTAGATTATATTTTTGTTTATTATTAATATAATTTTCTAGAATTTTATTTTTATATACGATATATACAATCAATTTAGTCCATTTATCCAATGAGATCTAATCAAATCGTCACTTTTTAACTTAACAGAGAGCAAAAAATAATTATTGTTGATTGATTTTGTGATTATAACACTAAATAGTTTTAATTTACTTATTGTTTTTAAACTAACCACACAATTAATTCAATGTCTAATCCAACAGGATGCAGACATCGAAGGTCCAGAACCTCACGCGTATTGTGTAGTATACAGCACGTCAGAAAAAGGATCTCTCCGAATGGCTGAAGGTTGGTTAAGAGCTCTGAGGAACAAAAACCCTACCAAAGCAAGAATATTGGTCGGCAATAAAGCAGATTTAGTGAGGAGTCGAGCTATCACTACTGAAGGTATAATGTTATTTTTTTTAATTTCATTTATTTTAAAACAATGCACTTCTGACATGAACTGCTATCGTTAGTGTGATCTACTATTTGCCAGTAAGCGACAGCTTGATAAGCACTTCTATATATCGACTGTATTTTTTTCATTTTTGATATGATTGTATTTTCTGTAATAAAATTCTCAAGTTAAAATTATTATTGTGTTTTTTTTAGAGGGAAAGAGCTTAGCCATTTCATATGACTGCAAGTTTATTGAGACATCTGTGGGAATTAATCACAACGTTGATGAACTTTTAGTTGGGTTACTCACCCAAATAAGATTAAAACAGGAGCAGCCTGAAAGAACACGGTAAGTCCATAGATTTAGAAATATTCTAAAGAAGCTGTAGAAAATAATTATGTGACTAAATTTTTGTCCTTAAAATTATACTTTTTCAACGTACATTATAATTATTATTATATGGAATTTAAATTGTCAATAATTATTAAAAGAAAAAAAAATGGCATGTTTTAGTAGAATGGTGACATTATGATATTTTATAACTGTAAAAATTGCTTTAATATTGCAGGAGGCGGGGGGGCTCATCGAGAGGGGCGGTTGCGGGGACAGGAAGCGCACAAAGTACACCCAGAAAACAACGGGGAGCTCGTCTCTCCGCCAGCCTGAAAGTTAGGGGCTTACTAGGAAGGGTCTGGGCCCGAGACTCTAAATCAAAATCATGCGAAAACCTGCATGTATTGTAAAATGACTAGGACCACACTAATTAAGTATGCTATTTCATTAAATTTGAGAAGTTATTTTTATTTTATTGTTCAGATGATGTGTAAAAAATATAATTACTTGAAAAGAGTAAACTATCATTTCTGCTGTAATATGAAAATAAGGAAGATACACCATATGGACATTTTCAAATAAACCTATGTTGTATTAAATCTTGACATAGATGACTGTTCATTCTGCCACAATGTCTAAACAGAGAAAAAAAAGTGGCTTGACAGAGATAAAAAAACGTGCATTGCATAGAACTGTCAAATTACAAATATAAATAAATGCACATCAATTTTCTTTATGAATTTTGATGGAGAAATTAAAATGCATATTAGTCTTGTTTCGTCTTGTCATTTTGAAAGAGTTTGGATTGCTACATAGAAGATTAAATTATTTTTATCTTTCTATTTATTATGTTGTTATCTTGAAACCTAAAGACTGCTTCGTTATGCCACAATAATTTATATAAGCATATCATAATTTGCACAAATTTAATAAGATTTTTTTTTTGTTATTTTTGTTTTTAAATTAACATATACATTATTTGTATTCGTAATACAGTTATTACAAATTAAAAATGAAATATGATGTGAATCTTAATTGAAATTGGAAATTTCATTCGGTGATATATTTTAAAACAGAATACCATAGACAAAGTATTATACTAGTTTTATGAACATTGTCTAAAGACTATCGAAGAAAATATAATTACAAACAATTTTTAAAATAAGAACCCGTTCTAAACTAACAATGTTTTATTTTATTTTATAGCAATCTATGCATCATTTTCGGTCGTCCGAGTTTTCTGTGTCTATCCATTTATTCAGACTTTACCATGTCGATTAAAAATCAATGATATAATACATATAAGGTACACATTACACTTAAAAAAAAATACATTTCCGTATTATATATGAAAGAATACGACAATTTCAACTTACAGTAGACACAAATAAAAAAAAAAAATATTACCTTAAAACATATCCAAATCAAAAATTTATTAGCTTTCAAAATATCTTGCTGTTAGCCGTGTGTAAATGTCATTTTAAAATTTTTTCTTAGTAAAATATTTCATTGTTACGCTTCCTACGTTTAGTCTGGTTAAGATTACAGTTTGGATTTAAAAAACGAATGTATAATTGGAGCTAGAAAACGAATGATATAAGATTTAAAACCAAAATATTTGATCGAAGCATGTTCGAATTGATTATTGGCGTAGCATAAAAAATGTAAAATAATTTATTGCAAAGTATTTTTATAATGGAGCGGGTGGAGCTTGCAAAACAGTAAGCCGTTTATGATTTTGTTACTAAACTCTATTTATAGGTGAGGGTGGAAGTTGGATTAGTTTGGTGACACAAGTCATTGGCAAACTGTACACACTATTTTACTTTATAGAATTTCGTTATTAGAATTATAACATTTTTTTTACATATCCTGAATATTTATCAGGTTTTTTATTTAATATGGTATATATGGATCTCCACAGTGTGAAGATTTATATAATCAAATACTTTTACGAGGATTATTATCAACCATTATAATCAGACAATTCATTTAGAGGGCATCAAGAGTTACAGATTTTAATTTTTTTAAATATTTAGAAATTATGACCTCCAACACCAAAGTGTATATGGTACCAATTAGGCACTGGTATACTAAATTACTGATGCATTTCACATTTCTTTCTTTAGTTAAAGAATTATGACAAATAGAGCCATATAAATGTTCTATCTTTTTATTTCGTAATTGTATATTTTAACTGAGGTTTTATTTTTTAAATGAATTAATAATTATTTATTATAGAAGAGCATTTAGTTGAAGTTCTGTAAGCTCTGAGCTGTTGGAAATGATGCTACCGACTACCGCCACTCACCTTTATAAAACACTTTTCATTGAAAGTTCTAACCTTTAAAAGTTATATAAAAAAAAATATGGTTTCATTAAATTGACTTTGAAGTGAATTCTATATCATAATATTTTTCCTTGTAAATATAGTAAATTGTTATTTTAGATTTTTTAAGCAATAGTTATGAAAAAAAACTATTGACAGAACGTAGCGGTTGAATTTAGGAATGTAGAGAAAGTATAATAGTACTACTAGGACAAAAGGATATTGACAGATTAAAAAGCTGATCTTAGAACTGACAGAGCGAAACGAATTTATAAAGTGATAATAATTTTGACACATCACGTAATTAGGAAGGGTTTCTTTTGTTATAAACGATGTTGTAACAAAAATACATGTCGAAATGCGTAGTTTTTTCTTACGTAGAAAGTAAGACAATTATTTAACTGTCGAATCAATGAAAATGTTTAATTTCTATAATGTGTATTAATATTACAACTTAACTGCACATAATCTCAAGAATATTTTAATTGATTTCACTGATTTGTAAGGAAACCAAATTATAGTAATGATTATTATTATGATATTATATAAGTGCTGGCTTTTGCTAAATTGTAAATTTTATTGATATTCAAGAATACCTGCCATTTTGTTTGCACAAACTATACAATTTTTGTTGATTTTAATATTGTAACACATAAAAATATACAAAGCTAATGTTAAAATTATTAATATCCAGTGGTGTCATTCTAATATTGGTATTTCGTAATTTTTCAAAAATTCAAAGAATTTGATTTCATTATGCATTGAGTAAATTCAATGAAATTTTTATATCATTATTACTTAGAAGGTTGCTTGGATAGAATACCTACATCACAGTAAATTAATGAAGACTATTGATTTATTTAACATTAAATGGTTGATTTTTTATATTACAGGTTTTGTCTCATATTCAATTTTTCATTAATTTATATTAATCAACATACAAGAAGTTAGGTTTTTTTATTATAATATATATTTCAGCACGATGGCACACACTTTGGAATCAAATCAAGGTTTTGATAAATTTAAATGATGGATACCGTGAATTCTTAATAGGCTGACCGATCATCTAATAACTGATCCTTGTGAAAAATAATCTGTCGAGAAGATCAATTCACATTATGGAGACCAATATGCTGAAAACCTGGTTAAAATTATACTAAGAAAAAACTTGATTGTTTAATATTAAAATCAGTTTAATTCTTACTGTTTAGAGTTGTGGAAAGTCATATTATTATTTAAAAATTTGATCAATGAATCATATAGAATTTGTCAAATACCACACACAAGAGTTTTAAGTTATTTTGAGTGAAAAATATCACGGGATATGCAGAAAAATGTAAGATATTGCAGCCACCATTTAAAATGACACACGTTACTAAGTTAGAGTTTATTGAAATGTTGAATAACACCACTGAAAATTTATCAATTATTTATGAAAATCGATGAAAAAGTAGACACCATAATTATAACATTGAGAATATAATACAATAGTACTTTTTGTGATCAAAAAATATATGTTGAATGCCTTTTAACATTTTTTCTAGTTATTATGTACAAATTTTATATACTAATCCATCAATTTAATATAACATTTTTAAAACAGTGAAATTTTGAATCAATCTGTAATATGCTGTTTCTAGATGTTGCATTCGTTTACCCAAACACTCAATGTGAGTGAGCTTGATGAAAATATCATGGGTCCCATTTATATATTATCAACTGAGATACTATATATCTATTAATATGTGTATGTAAAGATACAAATCCGATATTGGTACCTTTATTTATATATAGATTACTTTTTTTGTTTTCATCAAAAAAATCAAGCCTGCTTCAAATTGCTTTAGCAATGTCAGGGTCAATTATTTCATGTATCAAGTACAATTATTTTTAATTTCAATGTTGCAAGTATAAACACAAAATTTTGTGCATATCTTTTTTTATAAAAATAAGTCATGTATAATATTATATAAATTCATAATATTTCTTTTAAATAATGCATGCAGGATTTGTTCATTAATCATACATTTTATCAATATTATAATCCACTTGTAGTGGTATCCAAAACTCATTATTTTACATAATCAAAAAAGTTTGTGCTGTTTGTTTAAAACAAGATTAAGGTCATATTGAATAGGATAAATCTTCAAGTAATTGATTAGCTGAAAAAAATTGTTAAAACCACTTGCGTCCAGTAAGTTCTTTTATCACATCTTTAAATGCCATGCACACATAAAATCATACTTCTACAGTTTTTTCAAACATTTTAAAGCTTTGTGTAACAGTACAAATTAAAATTTTAGAGGAAGAGTTTTGATTTAAACAAGTAATTTATCTACGCTATATGATATATATTCATTTGGTTTTCACTTATAAGAAATTTCTACGTGCATTATACCAAAATCAACACAAATTTGTTTGATTATGTACTATAATCCAGTGTTTTGGGAATTCTGAACTCATTATATGTACAGTACGTAAATGTTTGTCTTTTTTGCATTCCTAATAATACCAAATATTCCAATTATTGAATATATAATACTGTAGAATAGTTTTTAATCAATTATTATTATATGCTGAAATGCCGCCCCTCGGTATCACAAATATATGAGTAGATGATATTAAATACTGTATATTAAACCAAGAAACGAAAAATGGGTCCATTTGTAGTGTATATATATAAAAATATTTACATATATTATCAAAATTAGTCATATGTACAACAATTTCTTTTCACTGTTCCTAACCAATATTTATAAAGATTGATATTACAGCTTTTTAACTATCATACATTGCAGCTTATAATATCTCAAAAACAATGCTATCTACCAAACAAAATGTTCATACGTTGTCTACTATAAAAAAACACACAATTTTTATTTGTTTATAAGAAATTGACACTGCCAAACAAGGGTTCTAGATGGAATTATTGTTTACATGTTTATCACTATTATAAACTCAGCTAACAATAATATTTACTACTTATCATTAGATTTTCTAAATAATATATACAGTAGATTCACCATATAAGAATGTGCAATCTTTCTCTGCCATACTGCTATTTGAGATGAAAAATAACCTAGAAATGTTGATCTAACTTTTAATAGAGATTTCCTATCATGGGTTACATGTTTTTTGTGTATATTCTATTTTACCAGCATCCAATCTGATCAAGTGCTTTGATCTATGATCATCTTTCCATACTATGACGTGCTACTGTATGTTCCTGTATCACTCTTTTGCTGATCTTCTATATTACTAATTTATTGGCTGAATATTCAGTTTTAGACACAGTATAAAGTAACTTTTGAAGACATTTTTTAAGCTGCCAAAAGCACATTACTCCAGCTTCGATTTTCTCATAATCTCATTCAGCACGTGTTCATCTATACATACTTGTTGAATCTAGTTGACAGATAATTATGAAAACCAATGAAATAATTTTAAATAAATTTTGACACATTGAAAATTGTATAATACGTCTTTATAATATTTAAGGAAAAGTTACAGCATTTACATTATAATATCATATAAAAATAACTATAATATGTCCAACTGCTCTAAGCAGTATGGCAACATTATGATTTTGTAAATCTTATTGTCCCATCTATCTATTATAATATTGCCCATGAAAACAAACCACTTCATTGAAAAATATATGAGACCAGTGCATATTATACCACAAAATATATTATTATCTATAACCAGTAACCGTCATTAATTATTGTACAAGATGTATATAAAAAATGTTTTTGCTCTTGTAAATGATATTTGCTTTTGTTGAATTTCCAATATAAAATTTTTATATTATGTATAATGATATGTTCAATTAATGTTACCCCATAGTTTTATATTATTATATACAATTAAAATTATTCAGCTTAAATGTGCCAGATTTAGATACCTGTGAATTTATGAAGAAAAACAATGGTTAATTTGACATTTTTAACATGTAACAATTCAAAACCTTTTTGAAAACAATTCTACTGGAATATTTTAGATATATTTATTGAATTCTCATTGAGTTACTATAAAAACAATTAAGTTTTAGATATGTATCATGCTTCTGTTTTAAGATCAATTAATATTTTGTTAAAATATAACATGTTGTTAATTTTAGGGAACTATAAATATTCAAGATGTAACTCACAAATGGCAGTCATGTCTGGCACTGAGCGAGCCAAACTAAAATGTTTGGTTGCTAGAGGAATTATTTATATATGAATACTTTTGTTTCATTGATATATACACCTTGGATTAAACTTAATTTCAAAAATACTTGAGCATCAGGTAATATTTAAAAGCTCACCATTTATTTTATTATTAAGAAACTCTTTTTTATTGTTACACTGATTTACGTGATTTTATTTTCAATAATGTTCATTGATTTCTAGTATTAATACTGACAGTATAAAGTCTAAATAAAAATTGTATAGTATTTCCCAGGCTCACTTTTACCCTTAATGATAAAAAGAACAAAGTGTGTTCAAACATGATGGGCTATATAGATAGATTCATTTGAATTCAATGAAGATGTAAAAATAATAAGTTAATGTTATAAATGTCATCAGTCGCTTCAGTGGCCAGATCCCCAGTTACATGGTTTTAAAAACCCAATGTGTAGGATTAGGCGGACAAATTGTTGAGCATTTTTACTAATAACTAACTTTCGTGGACACACATTTTTACACAGATAATGCAACTTCAATTGCAAAGGTGTAGAATTTCATATACTTCACTATTGAAGCAGACATGGTCACAGTGGACGTATGAAATGTGAATTCATCCCCACTGAGAAGGAAAGTAAAAATAAGGCAGGGTAAAATACTGTCGATATAAAAGATCTCGATAGTCGAGTTGATTGCATTAAAATGGTATTGATTTCTTCATACATTCATATGGTAATACAGAAAAAATGTTAACCAAATAAATATGATGCTTATGTTCAATGAAATCGAATAGTTAAAGGTATCTTAATGATAAAAAGCATGCTTATGATTGTAGTTTTATTAATTCATTTAAGTCCCTAGGTATTTGTCTGTTATAAACGATGTACCAACATATCAGGGAAGACCCTTTGAGTTGAGTTTCTAGAATGATTGATATTGAGGCAAGAATATTTATTATATATTGTATTATATTTGTACAACCTCAAGGATTTTTCATTCAAACAAATTTTGTACATATTGGAAAAAATGTAGTTTTAAACTTTATTCATAGATGGAGGTATTAACTTTTTTTAATTTAAAAAGATGTAATTCTATAATTTAAATAAAACATGTGCTTATTAATTTTACATGTCAAATATTATTTAATTGTCGTATTATAATATACCATGCTTGGTTAAGTTAGTTTTTTTTTTAATTCTTTAGGGTTGTACATTTAAATAAAATTGAAGAAAAAATCAGCCAAAATACTCGAATAAACCTTTTGACACCAAAATTGAGTGATTTTTTTGTAGTAACATACTTAGCTAATACCCGTCCATATAAAATAATTGATATTATGATGTATTCATGTAGCTATTATTGTATTCTGCAGTTACTAATATAATCGCAATATTATATTTAACATGTTCATGATATTTATAATCCTAGTCTATTTGTTTTACAACAGCCCATATAGTTTTAGTTTGGATATGATCATTTCAAAAAATACTGTATGAGATCCAAATCTTAATCTCTCCATGAAACTTATAAACTTGATCATTATTTGCAACCCATAATACATCTTCAGATGATTTGTAGATGATATTATAATATAAAAGTATAAACTATATTAATAGACGATACATGTATTTATACACTATTTGTATACGTACAGTCAAAGATCTGTACAGGTGAAACACAAGTTACAAATAGGTATCCATTAAATTTCATTCTACATTATTTAACAGCTTTAAATATTACACAAATAATTTGTGTCAATCAACAACAAAATCTCTCAAAACTCATGGCTAATAACAAGACACAAATTTGTCAGTTATTGACGAAAGTTTGAGCTGTATAACTTTATATAAGTTTTTTATTTATATATTTCTTTGAAATGATCATGTTAGTAGAAAAGATTTAGATTGTTGAGCAGGTTTTTCAAGATTTTTGATCATAGGAGGGCATAAATGACCAACATTATTTTAATGTTTCTGTGCCTTGAACAATCGATTGTAATTTGTTTGTTAATGTTATTATCATTTGACCTAGTATTTTTCATTGTATGAATTATTTCAAAGGTGTTGTAAATTGTATGGTGTTCCATTTCTGTTATAGATAATAATTTAAAATAAATTCAAAACTATTTTTAAATTTTTCATATGGAAGTTTATAAATTTAGTTTTGAATTTAAAATCAGTTTCCATCAGGCACCATTAGTTAATAGTATTAATTATAGATATGATAATGTCAAATATATCATAAAATGCACAACCATTTACATCTTATCCTAAATAAAAATCAAGAATATTAAGATTTTAATAAAACTATTCTTGCCTATTCTTGATTTAAATCTATAATTGAAATGGAATAATGTAAGCTGTAATTTCATTTTCTGGTAATTACAAGTAATAGAATGAGTTCGTTCTGAGTATAATGAAATCAAAAATGGGTACCTCACTAATTTCTTATACTTAACTTGACATTATATCGAAAATAGTTATACTTACAGACAACACTTGCTTATAAGCTAATTGTTATTAATTTCCCTTTGAAAATGAATACACCATAAAACATTAATAATCAATTAAAAAATACTACAATAAGTCTAATCAGCAATGTCTTTCTTTTATATACAATATAATCTATAATTGTATAATATAACATTTGCCTGAATACAGTATTAAAAATAATTTACAAATTTCTTACGGTTCTGAAATTAGCAATTCACATAGTTTCAGTGATTTACCCATTTGTATTTATGGAACAAAGACATAAATATCAGATACATTATCAATATTTACTTTGTAATATTATAACTTACAAGTAAATGTCTTATAAGCTTACCAAAATATTACCAGTTGTCAATTTGTTACTAATCGTATTCCATTTATCTATTTACGGTGTATTTATGTAAATAATATATCCATTTTTGTGTTATTCAAAGATGCTATGAAATCTTTTTTTGTGAAATCGACCACTTGAAGTACACACTTGTATCACAAATAGTTATAATTTATTCTGTTATTGATACCTTTTCTAGAGTTGTTATATACCATCCGAGTGAGATGATTTTACATGGATGTTATTTTACAAACTCCTTAAACAGAACCAACTTAACTCACTTGGTAGACATCTATAAATCCAATTTGAATTGAACAATTCCTCACTGGTAAAATCGAATTTATTATAATTCCTTTGACTACAGTAATATCTCAGTAGAGCCTTGCCATTGATGATAAATATGTTATCTATAATGTGTATGTTATTTAAGTTTAGCGTGACAATTACAATCTAGTATGTGCACTGTGTAAAAAGGCCATTTTTCAAATGGTATATACTACAATATATCCAGCAAAATTGTTACCACCTGAATTTTCGTTTTCAAGCTTTATTTAAATTTAGTTTATATCCATTTATAAATGACCAATAAATAGCAACATTATTTCACTAGGTTTATAAGTATCGCCGGTATCTATTTTATATCATATTTTAATAATAATAGGCCAACTTACTAAAATATGTATCTATAAAACATATTTAAGCATATAATTATAATGCAATATAACTATCAAATTGTATTGAACGGGTATGCATAGATATTTAACCAATCAACGCTTATAAAAACTCAAGAATATGTGATGTGTGTGATCTTTCAAACAGCTGAAAATTTGAGTATATTCACAAATCAATTTTCATCAAGAGTCTCAATGGTCAATAACAGTATTACTTAAATTAATTTTAGTATGGAAAACGAAAACCTATACAATTCTGGGGTCTTTAAATATTTTCAAAAAGATTTCATAGCATATTTACATTCGAATACATCATCGTATTCACAATACTATTATCGTTTGTTTATCATGCCATAAAAATGTTGGTTTATAAGTAAATTTTATAAATTTTAAAATTATTCATAAATGGTTTCATCAATGTTCTTATAAAATACTTTTCGTTAAAAATAATGTTTCCGATATAAGATCATTTAGAATTCACTCAATCAATTAATTATTTATGTTGTGTAATTTTTATAATTCCATAAATCTTCCAAATAAAAGTTAAAATTATTATGTGTAGACTAGTGTGATCATTATATTCAATAATTTACCTTCCTATACAGACCTCCACTGCCAAGTGTGATTTATTTAGATCAAAACTTTCCAGATGGTGGTTGTGACAGCAGCAGATTACTTTAAAACAGTGCTTCTCAAATTTTTTCAGCTAATTCGAAAAGTACATTTTTCTTTCCTCAATAATTTTAGTCAGCAACGGTACTTAAATAATTAATTTCCATACATATATTTCTATGGAATATAGATTCTAATAAATAGATTATAGATAATTTATAGATTCTAAATTTTTATTTAACAGTAATAATACGTATACTTCATTTTTTACACAGAGAGCGTCTCTTTTTAACACAGACCTAGCCAAACCTTATAAGCATTAGTTATAAAAAAGTACTTACAGGAATTATGCACGTTCTAGTCTTCAGTGCATTTCAACTAAAGTCTTTAGAAACTACTCTTGGAACAGTTCTGGCACTTTCGAACAGTTTGGCAAGATCGCACCACGTTCATTACGCCACGGTATACAACCGCAAAATTGGTATGGAGACATAGCAGATAGTGAGGCGAAAAGCAATTACACTTCACTTAATTCTATACGTGAATCAAAAAAATAAAAATAGTGAAAGCTCCAAATAAAAACTATGTATCGGCCTCGTAGCCGTCAAAACCGTGGTTTCCTGGCAGAAACTTCACGCCATCCTAGAAGGCTCCGGCTTGAGAACCAGAAACAACGGTGTGATGCGAATATATTATAATACCATATAAAGCAGTGTAGCTACCGAGGAATGGTTGGAGCAGTTGCTCCAGGCGCATGAATCATGGGGAACGCAAGTAATTTTTTTGTAAGAAAATAAAAATTTGAACGTAGCGTGTTAGCTGAAAAAAACGAGAAACTATACGGGGGGCAATAGTTTTAATTATTCCAAGGCGCTGAATATGTAGTAACGCCACTGACCAGATATCTTTATATTTTGTATAGTCAGACTTATAATCCTCCACCTGAGTAAGAATTATGTTGCTTTATAAATTTCTAGAATACCTGCTCAACTATCTCGGCGGGCCCTTTTATTTTCTCATTACTTTTACTATTTACGTATTGTTTTTTTTTTGTTTGTTACAAAATTGAAATTTTACAGAAAACTAAAAAAACTGCTTCTTATCATAATTAGACATGATACATTAGAGGTTTCTACTTTCAATTATATTTTAATTTAGCTGCTATATGGAACATTGAAGACTTGAAGAAGAACAATGTGATCAAATATTAAAAACAGAAACTGCAAAAATACTGTTTTAACAATGTTTTGTCACATTGGAGGTTTTAGAAGCTCAACTGCATTTTTTTTTTTTTATGGTTATCATTTTATGAATTCTTTTAGTTTATAATTTGTGATGTTCGCAATATGTCAAATAAATAAATATTTTATAATATGTACGTCATATATATTATTAATCCGTGGCTTCGTTATAAAAACAGTTGACAACTTCTGTCTAATAACTTTAAATCGTAACAAATTCAATAAAAGATAAACTAAATGTCTAATAAATTATATACAATCATCTGACCGGAGAAGTCTCATTACAGGTAAGTACATAAAAAATAAACAAAAAGAAATACACTGCAAAAATCTTTCGGAAGCAAATTTAACAAGAGAGTTTGTGTTTACATTTTACCGTATTTCCTGTTAACATAGACTGGTTTCTTTCAGCTAGTTCTTGTGGTGTATTGCAGAGGAAATATCTATGGCCATATTGCATGCACTTATTTTCGACAATCGGTGGCGTGCTTGCAAATGGGTTAAACATAAACCAGACTATGTCGCACTTATAAAAGATCAACTATCAAAAACATCGTAATACGAAATCATTTTTGTTACGTAAATGAAATTAAGAAATGAATTTGCGAAATAAAAATGATAAACGAAGACTATATTACAAAATTGCAAACTTTCGTTCTGCGCAAAGTGTAATGAGATAGTTTCAGTATTTTTTGAGCACATTTAAAAATCATTTTAATTAATAAATAAATAAAATAATAACCCTGGGACCACTTTCCATTCACTACATTCGACGACTCCCGCTAAAAATAAAGACCACAATAATTATTTATTAATAGATTTTTTATTGTATTTCCGAGACATATTTTGTATGATAACTATTTATATCATTGTACGCCAATTTCATTGATATTCCTTATTCTTAATGAACCAAAAACACAAATAGCTAATAAATCATCAAATAATCGAACGCAAAGAACGTAGTTAAATTGATTTACGGTACGCGCAGACAGAAAAAGTTCTGAAGTTCGTCATTCAACTGACAGTCTTTCGTTACCATTTAATTTCACTCGCTGACTGTCACAGTCTGACTGCTGTGTGCCTAGTTTTGATGAAACCCATACATCACGGATAATTTGTCTGACATACTGAATGACTGAACGTCAATAGTCTGCGCGTAATGTTAGTTTTCACCTCAATGTTTATTCGGGTGCAATCATGCTACTGACGGTACCATTAAAACATATATTATAAATGAGAAAGAAAGAGCGAATATAAAAACAAGAAAACAAAATATCTCTCATAATACGTCTTTATTATATTCAATGTTATAAAGCTTGAACGGTTATATCGTGAAGCTTTTTGTTAAACAAATTGGTTGCTTTTGTGACACTTCAATTTATAAAAAAAAATCGTTGCCAATAATTTCAAAAAGGTATTCACGTAAGATTAAATAAAATTTAAAAAAAGAAAAATATTTTCATTGTTCGAAGACTCAATTAATGTTGCTATACTAAATGAATTTATTTAAAGAATATACATTTCTTCTCACATACATTAATTTCTTCTGTACGTATATTAAAAGTAAACGCAATAAATAACTACGAGCAATTATTTATCTGTTTAAAAACAACAGAATTATATACTGAGTAAATAATAATGTTTTACAAAAAAATTAATAAGGAGAACACACATTGTAATTTTTATACCATGCTTGCTCCCAAAATGGAGCATATGGATCTACAAGATATCCACTTCAAAAGTGGAGTATATTGAACTCCGTAATGTGAAAACGTCTTGATAGATTATTTTTCACGAGAATTGTTTGTAAAACAATTTTTCAACCCAATGGACATCCAAACTTGCATTCACGATTTTTTTTAAATCCAACATATTATGACAGACGCTACCAACTACGCTACCGGGGAGACAATTATACATTTGGTCGTAAATTAGGGGAGGGAAACGTTTTACATGTATTTAGCATTAAATTATTTATGGTAAATAATTAATTTTGTTCTTGAGGGTTCTGATATATATGTTACAGCTACCACTGTTAAATTGAGACACCAAATTTTGATCGTCCAAGTGAAACGGACAAATGTTTTTTCCCGCCAATAAACGCGAGATGCAAAAAAAGGACTGGTGTAAAAATGCAATCGTGCGAAACGTCAGACTTTTCATTCCATCGAAAGTGATAAATTTGCATTATAAAATCGATTTCAACGTGACATATTGAATCCATTATATAAAAATTATTCGAAATAAATCAAAACGTATAAAAACAGATTTCGTTCGATCTTAGGTGTTCTACAAGCCGACCGATATTTGAAAATGGAGGCCAAAAAATTTATTTCGTAATCTTCACCAATCTGAAATGAATTCCTGTCCCTTTTTGCGAAAACAATTTGTACAGATTTAATAATTACTGTCGTTTTTGATTGGTTTTATTATTAAATAACGATACATATTAATTATACAAATGACACACGTTACACATGTCAAACCATAGGAACCATAGGAGATTATTCTTTATATCGAATATGAGCAAATTATTTACTGTTATGAAAATTACTTTCAGTAGCTTTGTCGCTCAATATTTTCAACTATATGTACATACCTACCTTTACGGACTACTAAAGTTTCTCCGCTTTATTTTGTGCGAAAGTTCGTTTGTTTTAACAAAAAAAAAAATATGTGGTATGTTTTATGTTCGCTCACCGCTAACAGTGATCTCACATATGGAAGTTTACCAGTTTTAAATAATTGAAAAAAATATTCTTCATTCTAAAAAAGTTTACCCGTAAGTTCTATGCATTGTTTCACTCTCCATTCAATAATATTGTGAAATGAATCCTTTATCCAAGCATCGATCGATTCCATTTTACGACAATACTGACATATATTTATATGCCATGTCCGCTCTGGACGTGAAATATATGGCTCATGCAAATCTAATAACTTATCTTCACTGAAATAATTGTCAATTAATCATTCAAACGTGTGGTTTACATTCTACGATTTTTAAATTGTGGTGAAAAATCCCATAGCCGCATGAATTTGTCTAATATAAATGCATTATATTCAGTGGTGTAGCTACCAAGGAGCATTTAGAGCAAACTGCTCCAGGCGCACGAATCAAGAGGGGCACAAGTATAATAAATTTAGTACGGAAAACGTGAAACCACAAAATTTAAAGAAGCGTGAGACCGAAAAAAGAGAACCTAATCGGGCGCAACAATTTTACTTGCTCCAGGGCGCTGAATTTGTAGCAACGCCACTGATTATATCGTTTATAAATTATAGTATAGTATACTGCATACAACATTCATTTGAATAAATAAAATATGAAAAACTAAAGTATTTAATATAAATTGTCAATATATAATATTATATTTATAATAGTAATGCTTACATTAAATCTAACTTGGCCCAGTTAGAAAACGCGTGCACTTTGAAATTGAAGGTTGCATATTGAAGTCCCATACCAGCATTTTTTAATCCATGATTTCTCAGTGAATTGACCAATTTGTTGCTAACTTATTTTGGTGAAAAAAATCTTTCGAAACAAATTCTCACATCGCAGATCTATATGCTACAGTTTCGGAGTGGGCATGGTAAAAAATAACTTTACTTAAACGAAGGAAGATGGATGTGCTTAAAGAAATCGTATAGGGTGGTGATATCTTCCATCCAAATGAGAGTAAGTTTAGATGAAAATAATTTTCAAAATAAAATTAATGTTCTGCGTTACTCTTTCGGTATACTTTTTTTTATTTTTCCTCAATTTTCCTCTTTAATTGTATTTACTTTATTATATTTTGTTATAAAGTTTATTTTAGTTTTCGTTTTTATTTATGTCTTTTCAAGTAAAATATTTATATGCCATGTTATGGGTGCCTTGAACTTGTAATACGTGATATTCTAAACACGTTAAATAAATAAATTAAATCAAATATTCAGAATATTTTTTGATACATTAAAATTCGTTTAAAATACACTTCCGTGCTAGCATTGTACAATGTAATATATACTATCATATCATTTAGCATAGCCTGACTAATAATATAACAATTCATCTCAGTAACAAGTCAGATAGAAAAGCGAGATTTCATAATTCTGAACAAATAAAAAACTAAACTAACAAATTTACAACACAAAGAATTCAAATTTTATGATACAAAAATGTCAAATTATTGCATTTTAACAAGATAAAAATTATATTTCTTCTTATTGCATTGTTATAAAGTAAACATTATATTCAGATATTGCCAATTGGCAATTTTTTAAATAATATAATTACATAATTATCCATAATAGATGAAACTAAATATGATGCTCTAACATTGTAGATGTTTATTTCTTTTTTCACTGTTCCGTTCTGAACGTGGATCATCTATATCTCCATAATGTAATTGTTTTTCACGAGAGTTTCTTAATTTATTCCTTAATGAACGAATCAGTGGCGTATAACTGAACAGCAGTTGGAGTAGACTGCTCCAGGCGCACGAATCAAAGGGGGCGCAAGTAGAGTACGAGTTTGTGCGAGAGTTAAAAAAACGAGAAACCACAAATCCTGGTAGGAAGTAAACATTTCAAGGAAGCTTAAGAGCTAAAAAATGAGAAACTGTATATATACAACGAATTTACTTTCTCCGTGGCGCTGAATTTGTAGCTACGTACGTCACTGAAACTAATACGCTTATACGTATTTCTAATAAAATAAAATCATTACCATAGTACATTATTATTATATACTGCTGAATAAAGTCATATGCTATCAAATTCCAAACAGTTATTATTATTTCTCCAAGTTATTTTGTCCTAAATATTACGACCATAAAAATACGGTGACCATAAACATATTATTGAATAATTTACGATACTATAGCACTATTATTTCACTGTTTCCGTTATACGAACCTCACAAGAAGAGTGATGAAGTAAAAAAAATACTTTTGATTCTGTTCAGGCTTTGAGTTCTCTAACATTAGTGTTGGAATTACTAATTATCGATTGAATATCATTTTTATATTTGTATAACCGACATTTTATAAATCATGAAACTGTAGGTACCATTATTTTAATTTCTTTTTGTAAAATAAACTATTAATTTTCAAAACTCACAGTGCATTTTGTTGGTCAAATCAACCACATTAATATTAAGCAAATATTATAATTGTAACGTCCCATATTAATACATGGTTTATTTGCTATTTCATTTTGTCAGTAGCTGGTCAGTCTTATAGTTTATATCATAAATACACGTAGGATTACCTAAAATTAGTCGATGTTCCGTTTTCAGGAAAAACATAATAGTGTGTAGCCCCTTTTTTAGTTGTTTCTGAATCACAATTGTGATTATTTTTTATGAAAGTTAAAAAAACATTGTTTGGCTCTCCTGGACATTTCACTTCATCTAGTGGCATACATCTGCTATTCAAAATTAATAATCAGTACTCAGAAATTTTCTGAAAATGAGAAAGGAGTAAATAATTAGACAACCCTCTCATAGGCTTTACATATTTCTATTTCCACAAATAAAAATGATTTTCATATCAAATTTCAGGAACATTAAAACTTGTAACTTTTTGGCCAAGCTTAATTTAAAATATTATCTATTTTGATTCTGTACTCGGTAAATTTTTGGCTAAACAATCCATGGCTTATATCGCGTAGCTGTAATAAATTTGAGATATTTCTTCTTATTCGCGCCTACGTACGGAACGAATGAGTTTGGCGAATGGCTCACAACTAATTGTCGTATAAATCTGTACAAGATATCTTCTAAGTATCAAAGTTCCCACACTCCGATTTGCAATGCAAGTTGTGATTAAACTTCTGTGTGTTTCTATGCCCTCGCATTAATTACTTTCAATGACAACACAAAAATTTAACCAACGATGACGATTTCCGAAGCATTATTCACTTATTGAATAGTATTTCGCCTGACTGTCAACTGAACATATGGTTATATATATAAAAAACGATTCTGCACCTAATATAATAGGTTTTCCAAACTTGAAACAAAAGTAATGATCGGTTTTACCGTAAAATTTTGACTTGTGTGGTTAAATATTTTACCTTTTTTCGTATCGTTTTGGCAGTGCTAGATCACCAATGAAGCATTTTAAAAGGGTTTAAGGTTTTAGAAAATGTTCATCAATTAAAAATCATCTGCAGCCTATCTTTGTCATAATAATAATTTACTTCTAAAAAGATACATATCCGCTGAATCAAAACAGTTTGCGCTTTCTTAAACACGGTATTACTGTTGACTTGTCTATTCTTTTTATACCAACTCTCTCTGGCGTCCGAAATTATTTTGTTGTTCGCATTTTTTATTGATTTATTTGCCAAACAAATATCGATATAAAACGGTGGGTTACGTTCTGCCAGTTGTCACAACCAAGTCTGCACTCCACAACGATTTGTCAAAATGTTCTCTATGGTGAGTAAAAAAATACAAAAAAAACGCAATTGTGTAATCCGTGTTTGTGAAATTCAGTGATGATGTCAACAAAAAAGTGAAATAAGTGACCTAAACCTAATCAATCAAATGTCATAAATAATATTAAATAGTGGCAACCCTTCCCAGTTTTTAAATATAAAAATGGAACGTTCTAATTTCTATAGTTTCTCACCTCTCTTTTCAACTTTCACCGTTAAATACGGCACATACGAATATCACCGCCAGTTTTTTTTTTATTAATTATTTAATATTATTCAAATAGCGATATCTGATAAAACTGTAGGATTACGTTTTGTAAAACAAGCCCGTAACTGATACTTACGAATGTGTTAGGGATACAGCTGCAAAGCCAAAGACGAAGTTAGATTGTCATCGAACATTATTCGGATTAAGTCCCAATGACTATGTGAAAGTTCTATAACAGTTACCTCCACGTTTAATCAATCCTATGTATCTATTGTTACATCCAAGACTTACCTGTTAATAATATTGTCTCTTTTTATCTATATAACGTTCTTTTGACAGTATTTCATATTTTCTTTAAATATAGTTTTTATAAACTGAACTAATACCGAAAATAATGACTTATTTTCTATTAAAACCTCCATATGGTCGAATCTAAAATATTATAGCACAAAATGTTAATAGGATTTTCCGTCTTATGTTGATTTTTCTTCAATAAATTTCCGAAATAAATATACAGTTGGCGAAAACTTTTTGAATGAATGAAAATTATCGGTCACCGCTTTCGAATTTTAATAATTAATATCGAAAAATGTAGTTATTTTAATGATGTATTGATTGATATGTATATTTTTGGGTTGATAACATAATACTCAATATATTTTAATTATGAGCCAATTAGAATCATATAAGAATCGTTTATCGCGATAAAAAAAAATATATTTAAATACATATTCGATAAAGTTTTAAAAATATGTTAATTAATTTCTATTTTAGTTGAAGTGCTTCCTTGTCTTTGCCATGGTCTGCCTGGCCCTGACGACAGCTTACCCTGCACAAGACTATGATGATCTCAACCCGGCGTCTTCTGACCATGGTTTGTAATAATTATATTTTTATTGAAAATACTATAACCATAACCACCATAATAGCACCAGCAGAGTGCATGCATCAAACAGTAATACTGCAAGTTTTATAATTTTTTTACAGCTTTATACGCTAAATATGTAATCATAAATATATCTAATAAAATATAATAAGTATTAATCAATGAATGCTTTTCTCATGACTGTTTCAGATCACCACCATCATGAACGTGTGCACATTAAAGTATATAGAGGACCAACGGAACATGACGGCCACCATCATCATGCCCCTTGGGGATTCTGGGTGAAGCAACCTGCTGATGATCATCATCACCATCATTAAAATACAACATAGTGAAAAATCAAATCATGAAGCATCCATTTACCTCAATCTAACCATCTACGATATGTCAAATTCAAAAACATTGTGTGGTGTCGCCGTAATAATAAATAATAAATTCTGTTTGATTTATATTTTATTATTAGGCTATTACTCTATGGCATTGAATAATATATTATTGATTACTTCATGATAAGTTATTCCAAAGATTTGTAATAATTTACAAACATTGATTAAATCTATTTTTATATGCTAAACTTTTTATAAGCCAAAGATCGCGCCGACTGTTTTTATCAATCAAATGTTATGTTTTTTTTTAATTTCTTTGTAACATTATATTTATAGATTGCAGTCTCATTTTAGTTGTTCCGGATGTTATTTAGATACATATTTTAGCTGCTCAATAAAAAATACCCAACAAAAATACAAGAAATAAATTTTTATGAAAAAAAAGCTGTAATCAATTAATTTGTCACATTTATTCATGAAAAAATATAAAAAATTATCACAGAAACATACATTGATAATGTAGACAGAATATTATAGATAAATAAAGGATAATTTAAAAAAAATCACAATAAATAGCTTCACAACATTAAGGTATTAAATCTAATACAGTCGGTATTTTTGCTAATTCATATGAAGCCAAGGAACAATGGTGTTTTTATTTTCACGCAAAGCAATTACTTGGTCCTTGAGTGTCTGCTGCCGTAAATATTTTTATACAAAATGGCCACATCAAGACAAAAAATTTAAACATTTAATATATTTTTATCTAAGTTACAGTTTCATCTTTTGAAAGCTCTAAAGGTCTTTAATATTTTAATTATTTCACTATAAAGCTTTTTGGCAGCAACAAATCGATTTGGATTATTTTTTGGAGGTGATATGCATTCGTCCAAGAGGCGAGGAAACTCTGGTGATATCTAAAAAAAATTTAAAAATTGATAAACCATAGTGACACATTTACAATTTGCTATAAGGCAGAAATATGCAAACTTATTTTATTCTTTCTTTATCCTACATGGTAACAAAGTTAAATATTTACAAAAGACAAAAAATTTATAAATAATTGGAGATGAATTCCAATTGAAAATGGTGAAAATGCCTACTATATAAACTATTATACAGATAGTCCTCGACTTACGATGGTTCATTTTACGATGATTCTGATTTATAATGAAATAGCATTTTTCCGAAAAAAAAGAAAGCACTTAGCTATATCTAAACAATGTTCATTGAACAATGGGACACCTTTGACCACTTTTTTATGAACATCTAGATTCATTAGACATTCTTAACTTTTACTTTTCAATGATGTTAACCGAGTTGATATTGCTTTTGATGATGTGATTATTTCTGTAAATAAATTAACGCAGATTTGATATTTTAGGTATTCTTACATAATACATTTATTTTTTGGATAAAAAAGTTACAATTTGTCAGATGCAACAAAAACAATGTGTATAATATGACTTCGATTCCCCATCTGTAGGATTTTAAAAATTCAAAAATACAGGACTGAATACTCAGTGGGTTGAGCAATTGTATGACAAACAATCCTCGCGAAAAATAATCTGTTAAGACATCTTCACATTGCAGAGATCCATATACTCCACTTTAGGAATGGATATCTTCACACTGTGTACACTGTATGCTCCACTTTGGGAGTGAACATGGTATTAAAAAACAAAAAACAAAAAAAAAGTCGGTTAGTATTCCATATTTGCAATATACCTGTAGGTTTATGCCGTAATAGAGAAAAAAAATCATGTTAAATGTAAATGGTAAAATTTACTTTTGAATATTGCCTACAACGGCCAAGTGAATAAATGCATGCGATTGTGAATCACTTGGTACTGAAGATA
Organism: Rhyacophila evoluta; assembly: GCA_022683975.1. NCBI lineage: Eukaryota > Metazoa > Arthropoda > Insecta > Trichoptera > Rhyacophilidae > Rhyacophila > Rhyacophila evoluta. Next base: position 30,754 of record JAGVSQ010000760.1, read on the forward strand.
ATCAGGTTTTGGTGCATTAAAATGAACATATTTTTTCTTAGTCAAATTTTTATACAACTGCTAAGTCTGTATGCACAACCTCTAGTACCGAAGCATGCAATCATACTCATTGGCCACCTACCGAGATGACAAAATAAATAATACATATCGATAAAAATACTGACCAATAATACAAATTTCGGCACACCTTCCAAGACTTCATCTTTAAGCAGTTTGCACATGCTGTAATAATTATGGTCACTTAAATGATGTCCACAGATCATATTTGCGGAGAAGGCAAAACACCCGGGACACTCGATGACTTCGCTAGTATGGTTCCAATTCCACAACGGAGTTATTTCATCCGAGAGCTGATCCACAACAATTATGTTCTCTAGATCAATGAATATAGCGTTACTTCCTTCCAATTGTCTTTTGGAAACAGCAATATTATCAGAACTTAAATCTGTTAAATAGAATCTGTAAAATATTTATTTATTATTATTAATAATACACGGTAAATATTATAGTTAATTGAGTTAGCATTCACTCAATAGTACTTGTAACTCGTAATTCTACAGATAACTATCCATATTTATATAGACTACTCCAAGTCAAAAGGGCTTAAGTGATATTTTGGTGATTTTGACTTATATACAATGTTGGGTTCATACAAGTATTATCTAAGCCTGCCAAAAAGGCGTTCTTCCTAGATAATCGCTGCAATAAATAAAGTGGGTTTCAATAGGTCAATGTTTTCAGTTTAAAACACAGAGAAAAGATTTTTCAAATTTCTATATTAAACGTTTGCTAAATATAGTGTCGAGAGTGTTGAAAATTTAAGATACTTAGGGGTACAAATTACGGTAGATGGTACATTGCAAAGGGAGCTCGCTATTCGAATAGAAATAGCTGAAGCAACCTTCAATTCCATGCGAAATATCTGGGACTTCAAGCTGTACAACGTAAAAACCAAATGCCACCTGTTAAATGCAAATATTCTTTCAGTACTGCTCTACAGTTGGGAAACATAGCACCTTACAAAGGCCCAAAGTAAACGTATTCTAAGCTTTGAGAACAGATGCCTGCAGAATACGGTGGTATGACTCGGTTCGTAATAAGGAGATAAGAGTATGGATCATGCAGCCACTTGTCACTGACAAAGTGAAGCTGCGATACCGGACCTGACTCGGTCACATATTTTGCATATGTCTCAAGAAAATCTTAATCTGACAATAAAAATAAATACTTTCTTTAGTTCTATCTATCTCGTCTATAAAAATACTATCTATAGAATGTATTCGGCGGAGTTACGGGATGCAGGTATAACCTGAAGATGCAAGAATAGTGGCAGGTAACAGGGATTCTTATAGATGCCACGTATTGCATATGCTCCACTTAATGAGGGAAAATGAAGTAAGAAGAAAAAGAAATATACAATAAAATAATGTAAAAAAACGTGAAGGTTTTTTAATTATATATCTGATATTTATTGGAAAGCCAAGAGGAATTAATTAATAATGCCAGTTTGGCTTTCCACAGTCGATAACAAATCTTATATAGATCTTACCTAAATCTTTTATGGCGAAAAGTAAACATTTCTGCTGCATCTAAAAGTTTTAATGAGAAATTAGCCCTGGATAACCATGCTTCTGAGAGATAACTACTCAACATTGATCCAGCGTATGTCTGAACAGTTGCCCTGCCACATGCACCGAGGTATTTAGGGACTGGCCAGTCACCATCTTTATTTAAATACTGCAAACAAATAAAATATTAATAAATGATTAATCACTACTATAAATGATGATTTATAGTAGTATTTTTGCCCTCTAACAAGACTCATTAACACTGGCTACTAAACTTTGAAAAAATATGCTTGTAATAAATAAAAGGGGTGAGGTGATTTGACTTCTCGGAGATTTAGAAATAGATCAAATAGCTCTGTGATGTCAGAACATGACACAAGAACAGATTGAGATATGTTCTATTGATATCTCAAACCTCTCTGCCTATTGTACTAACCAGAGAGGTATCGATGTCTTGATAGATATCATTTCAGATACTCTTCAGTGAAGTTAATTTGGGATGCCATGTAGTAACCATATAATATATATACATAGGAATCAGGTATGGTGAAAAACGTAGTGTACAATAATTGTATCTCCAATTATTGTATATTTTGTTTTTCAAATTATATGATTGATTAAACCTTTTTCTAAAAACATTCAGAAAAACATCATGGGACGTTTAAATGATCATACAGGAAAGTAACAAGGCTTGCAAGTTTATTATGAAACTGTTTTTTTTTCAAGCTGTTGAGCAGCATTTTCTTACAGCCAGATTGGTGAAATTTTCTGTTGATCCACGGATGATTGCCGCCCATTCTCAAATGTCTATGCCAAAGATTTAAAGAATAGGGTCATTAAAAAAAGTGTATTATAAGTTTAGAGTTCGCGTTGTGTTTTTATTCTTAATGTGTATATTACAAATGAAAAAGGATATCCATCTCTAAATTACAAAGACATTCAATTTATATACGCATTTCCGACTACCTACTTATATGAGAAGACTTAGGCATGTCGATAATAAAAAAGAAGCTGAGAAACTGATTGAATGGAAATGCAACGGTTCGTGTCTCCGAAACAACACTGAAGCTACGGTTATAAACTATTTTAGCAAAGATGCAACGTCAGATTTTGCGTTAATTTTTGCTAAATATTGCCTTCTTAAAATACGAGAAATACTTCTTGCTCACAATTAATTTATTCATTGGTTTTTGGTTATTTCATTGGAGAATACTTTGTTTCATGTTATACAAACAAATAACGGTCTTATTGAGAATACAAACAAAAATATGTCTACTTGTTATAGCATAAGATTAAAAATTAACAAACAATGTTGTTTTTTGTGTTTACTTGTCTGCAAAATTTTTCTCATATTTTCACCGGTCTGCAGCCGTAAATAGGTTGGAAAACGGTGCTATACAGTATCAAATTCTACAAGCAATTAATAATGAACGAAACAATTCTCACCTTTAATATAATAGGCTCAGCGTTGATATTCAGTATAGTCCAAAAATATCCCATCATCTTGTTTTTGTCCTGAATTAAATCATATTCATCTTTGAAGATGTCCAAAAATTCATCCACTCCGTTTGTACCAGGACATAAAATCATTCCCGCCCTGCCAAAATCCATTTCATTTGGATGGTATTTTAAAACATTTGAAATTTCATTTCGCATTCCGGCAACATTGGCAAGTTCTGAATATATTTTACATTCCATATTCAATTTCAATAATTCGCAGACTTTCTCATCCAAAACTTCTAACTCCCAATCATGGCCGAGCCTTTTTACAACTACTCTTCCGTAGTGTCTGTGATCAGAGTAATAAACATTTTTAGTTGTAATCATATTCGATATATGTGTGTAAAAGTCACGCCCTCGCATATTTATTTTATTGGCCATAAAATCGGGACATAAATTTATTCCGTAGCACGCCGGGCATTTTTCCAATTCTAATATTTTCGAAAGATCCGGCCACCGCAACCAAGTTAAAGAAATTTTAAGAAAAAACATTAACATCAAGAGGCATGTGATTGAGTAACAGCGACATTTTCGACGGGAAACTCGTAATAAAAACATGACAGTGAAATACCTTATTACAAAATATACGGTAGGTAAAAACAACCATTTGTTTACTACACTTTGCGCAGTATTTTTCGCAGATTGTAAATAGCCGGCGACACTGACAGATAAACTGTCAAATTCAAGTGTTGCTAACAGCTCAATAAAGTAAAAAAAACTCAAATATGCAAGGCACACTGAAAACCGAAATAACTTTAAACTATCTCAATAGAATTACTTCTTTAACATTTTTGTAAAAACCACAAAATACGTCACAGTTGAATTTGAAACTAACAATAATAATCGTCTAGACATGGAGTAAAAGCGAAAGCAAAAAGGTTCGAATTTATAAACTTCCATACTTTAAAACGAAATGAAAAGTTATTTAATTTGACACTGGATGTATTATAGTTTAAACAAAACACGAGTATCAAACTGAGTAAAATACTTAATATTTTCGACTGATGGTGCTTGATGGAAATTGATTTTAAATAATTCATAATGAGTAAAATACGATTGAAATTTTAAA
>JAGVSQ010000761.1:0-34861 GCA_022683975.1 Rhyacophila evoluta
TCAGAATTTAAAATCAATTTCCATCAAGCACCATCAGTCGAAAATATTAACTACATCTATATAATCAATATATATTTTCGAAAAAGATATTAGAGACTATATCATACAAGAAGGAAGTGGCTGCCTGTGCTCCTGAAAAATAGTAAGCTCTATTTTGTTACTGTAAACGCTGCATAGTTGTACGTACAAGATACGATATATTAAAAATATAAAGTAGATTCATTATATATAATTCATATATAATTACAACCAGGTCATATGAAGGTCATATAATTGTTTGAAAGTTTTATTTCATTGTATAGATACCAGCAATCAGTAGTTAATTTTCTTTTGTGTTTCAGCTTAAAAACTAAAAGCGTTCTTGAAATATATCGCCATTAATTCGAAAAGCTCATCAAATATTCGTGAACTGCCCCCCTATATCTCGTACATGTGCATAGATAAACAACTTAGCCGTTTCGTTTTAGTTATCGCGTTCAGATATCTCTTTGTGTCGAGAAAAATTGATAAGATCACATAAATATATGGCGACGCTATTGGACACTGTCGTGCCATATGGCATGACGTGCTATATATTCAGGAGTAATCAACTACTTCAATGGGTTATATTTACGGTAACGTTTTTTATAATTATCTGTATTCTCGGACACACTGCCCATGACGAGCCTTATCTTTATACAAAAAATATTTCATTTGCTTAGCTTACCATCTTGAAATCTTCGTACCAATCTTGGCTCTAAACATCCTCCTTAACCTTTCAGTGGATGAAGACAAATTACATCGACACCTTTTTCAAAAATCTATGTGCATTACTGATACTAGTTATATTGGGATACATGAATTTAAATTGTTACACTGGATTATTTTTAACATTTTTTAATATATTACGGCTTAGTCATAATTACTACGAGACTTGAAACTACGACGTCCAATGCCCCAGCACTCTCAAATGCACACTGACAAATTGGGCCACTGAAATAATGAAATTATTAAATAAAATGCAGAACACAAATGAATAAGAAATTAAACGAATGACTAACAGTCAATCTTTGAAAAAAAATATATTTATATTGTGGTTTATCTATGTACTCCACATTCGATGTGAACAAAAAACATTAAAATAATATAAATAAATTTAAATTAGTCAAATTATCATGTGACTTAAATTGAATATTTGTTTTGTAGTCATATTGCTTATAATCATCGCATTTGATTTAACTATTTAAGTCGATTTGTTGGGTTTGCATTATAATTATAACTTGACTCAAAACGTCTTATATCATATTTTTTTGAAGGTCAGTTTTATATGAAGTGGTATTGTTATACTTAATAAATCGATTATTTTCCAATGTTGGTTACAACTTTCAAAAGATATTGGCCTCGTGGAAGTCCTCATTAGCCGTCTACTAAAGCAAAAGGGGTAGATATGAAGTCAGGGAAAGTAAGCGGACACCAAAAGGGAAATACTATATATTACTAGGTAGATAGATACCTGGAGGCATTATAAATTCTGAGTATAAACAAAAAACCATCGCAGGTTTATAAGCCGCCATAAAAATGATACTTTAACATAGCGATCGCCCCTAAATGACTGTAAAGAAAATGCTTATTGTCATAAAAACAGGCGGGAAAGACTCAGATAACAAAATATGAACACGGTTTTCCTTTGAATAATTAAAAACTCCATATACGAAAGAACACGTGAGGAAAATGTGTTTTTTTATGACTCGTTTTTACTTTGCGCTATATTAACTTTGGTACCGTAGTAGATTTATAGGCATATCTAGAAAGCCTACTTATGTTGAGTCAAATTAGCTTACCCGGGAAATACTTCAGTTTTTTATTAGTATTCAACTTGTATTTATAAGCAAAAAGCAATTTACTAATCGAAATATACGTCAAATACTAAATTATTACCTGGTTAAAATTACTTAAAGCCCCGGTAGCTTATTCTATAAGCGTGGACCGTTCATTATTGAAGATTGCGGTTTAAATTCCCGAAACTTCAATAGATTTTTTTAATCCAAAGATGCGGTACCGGGTACTTAATAGATTGAGCCATTGGTTGACACCAAATGTTGATTAATTAATTAAAATATATCTTTTCGTGATGGAGGTTCATATGCTCCGCGTTTCGTATTGTAAAATATAAAACAAGTATCGGATTAGTATGAATTGAATCATTAAACCTCATTTAACAAAACGTATCTAGCTCTTTCATTCATGGAGCATTATAGCGAGCTTAAATAAAATAATGAACAAATATCACCTTATTTGTAAAAGACAATTGACATGTTGTAGCATTTGATAGTAAAGACTATTGATACAATATATCAACGTTAGAATAAATAAATAAATTAATATATACACAACTTAATTATGCTCTAAAACCAATAAGTAGCTTGTTTATTAACAAAGTCAGTTTGCTTTCAGTGATGGAATTTAAGTACCATTACTAGTGCTGTATTAATAGGTAGCATTTCAGGTTTCACCATGCTTTCTTTATTTGTTAGAGAAAAATTCAGCAAGTTTTTCTAATTGGAATAAACAATATGATTAATGATACCAAATCGATTCACTATCCGCCATTCAAAGGCAAAGTTGTAATAACGGTGCGGCTGTGAAAATAAAAGCATCTGGTAAAACAGTCATATCTTTAAAACAAAATATCTTTGCAATGTGTGCATTATCAATTTCTAGCAAAAGTTTTACCGGGAATATAATATTATGTACATGAATAAATTGACTAAACCATTAAATATTTACCAATGATAATAAATAGATAATCGACTGCATTATATATGTTTTAAATAAAACGGGGGTGTAGTCGTCAGCTTGCGTTCATCCCCATAACGCACGATACCTTATCTTCAGTGGCGTAGCTTTTAACGTCGGAATAAGATTATATATTTACGGAGGTAAAAACGTAATTAAAATATACAAAATAAATTTTATTATAATACCATTATTATCAAACTAAATTTGATGATCGATCTATGAAATATATCATAATGATCATCACAAAGAACGTTGTTCCTTTAATAAATAATATACATTCACCATTTTTACTCTCAATATTTGCTTCAGTTGCTAAGTATGTGAAATTTTAAATTATGGTGACGTATTTTGACGCATGCTCGAGAATTGATTGTCAGTCTATTGTTTTATCTACTGGACATGTAGATCCACGTTTTATTTATAAACACGTTTTGGAGATTGAATAATTTATACCAAATCTTTGTGATAATTATTCTTAGTATAAATGTCTTTGATCCTTACTTTTAATTTCCATCGTGGAATTAATGTATCTAAAAGTAACATACTTTTTAGTAATTTGCTATATTTCAATGATGATTTTTAAATCAGCTTTTTTATGCGCGTATTACAGATAATTGTGTTATTAATACGATCTGTTTATGACTGATAGCCCTTTTGGGGTTTTTTTTTATGAACGTCCCTGTTAAAAGCTTGGGGTGCAAAATTCCCATGGCCCAGTAAACCACCCTTCCGCGTTGCATTATGCACGAAAAATATATTTCCAGTAGTAATTATGGTGAACTTGTTGTTTATGGTGAATTAGTGATGGCGTATACCATTGTTGCAATTGTGTGGGACGCATTAAAACACCATATTGTTCAACAGGTCAATGCGCATTGCGTGTTGCGCAATACGACTATGGGGAATGAAATACCTTTAGCTAATGCAAATTTAATATGTATTACTCTTTAGTTCTGAATATATTTAAATTCATTTGTTGCATTTCCCATATATCAGCCAAGAATTATTTATAAGCAGTTGACTCAATATTTATTTTTTAATTAAAATTCGTTTTAAATATTATACACATACGTTTTGATGCGTTCTTTCTTAATCTATATATCATTCATAAAATACGATCACTTTTATTTAAAAAAATAGTAAATCCTTCCAGTATAAGCATTCGCCATGGAGTTTCCCGTGCTTTATACGAAAAGAATACTTCTTCATACCGATATTTAATATTTTAAACTACATATCTTTTTAATGAATTTAAATAAAAGACTAAATTTTCAGCGATTTGAGGAATTGACTGACAGCAAATTCTCGTGAATGATAAGTCTTCGCGTTTTAAAAATGATCCATTTGCGCGATGGGCATATTCACACTGCAGTGATCCATATGTTCAACGTTTGAAACAAACACTCTAAAAAATATTTTTTTTTGCATATTACCAAAGAGATTTTGCTACGGTGTTTTTTTTAAATCTACAAGTCTGTGTAAGAAATTGACAACAAATAGTCATTTATGTTCAGCGTATGAAATATTTTTTAAAAATCTATACACAAAGACGCAAAACAATCTTCGTTAAAATTTTTTTCCAACATAACGAAAAACGATATATTATTGTCCAGCTGTTAAAAGTAAAACAAATTGAAAAAATATACATATCGTAGAATATCTACGACAGCGTAGACCGTAAAGATAATATTTAAATCGTTATAGTTTTAACTATTTGAAGTCAGGATGGAAATTAATAAATGTAATGAAAATAGTTTGTGTGAACTATCTGTTATCGAACAATTTATATTTGCTACTCAAATAATTCATATTAATTCTTGTCATGGTATGTCGTGATATATTTTCTCGTAGATAAATATCGTGCTGTATAGAAACGCCCCCTTTTGGTTGTGACCCAGATAACTCGGTTATAATACCGTTTGTATGTGGCATATGTTTTGTATTTAAGACACCTATGACACATAATGTTCATTTTATGATAACATTCGATTCATTAGTAATTAAAGTAAGTAAATTAATGCGTTATTAGAAATTGTCGATAAGTGATCCAAACACATTTCTTATTGGTTGAAAATAAACTAAAAAAATGAGGAAATAGTTCATGTTACATGATCATAAATATAACTTTAAAAAAATCATATTGTTTTTGGTTGAAATTTTCAATGAAATTATGAAATTATTTATAGGCCATCGTATGGTTGTTTTTTATAATACAAAAAAAATTATGGCTACTTCAAATTTAAGCTGCACAAATCTAAGCCAAGTTTTATTCGACTTTCTCAAATTAATATGTATTTTATGTTACATATACAGTTGTGGAAGAAATATTTTCGACGATTTTTTTCACAAATATTAATGATTTCCACAGTGTGGTGTACGCACCACGTTGAGAAACACTGCTTAAGACCAAATTTGTTCACTTAAAATGATTATATATATTTACTAAATTAATAAAAAGTTATGATATCAGGTCGCTATTTGCATTTTATGAAGGAGTGCACTCTGCTATGTAATCTACATTATTTTAAAATATGTATACTATAAATAGTTTATAAATTATTCCATTCAAGTACTAAAGGATCGTTTTGATTCACAGTAAAATATTTTTAACTAAATAATGAATTAATATTTCTTTTTGTTATTTTTCATTTATAATAAATAATTAATAAGATTTAGATAGATCTAATGAAAACCGGTATAAATAGAACCAACCTTTACTTTACGTAAATTATCAAACTGATTTTTAACGTTTCATATTTGTGTGAATATAATAGTATTCAGTGTTGAAGGCTACACTGTATACTTCAGATTGTTTTTTGTATCGTTATTTAACAATTTTATAAAATGTGTTGTTAATAGACAAAAAACCTACAAATGTTACTATGGCTTAAAAAAACTATAAAGGAGAATAAATGCAGTGTGATGAATAAACACAAATTTATTTCAAATCATACGTTATTATTAGCATTTGCTTATGAGCATATCTACGTGATTAGTAATTATATACATATGTGTAAGCAGATATGCTGAATATTTAATTCGGATTTCCGCCGTAAAGTCAGTTTCCCGTCAACAAAGTGGGCACCTCCCCCTCTTCCCTCGCTCTCCTTGCATCACCACTCCTTAATCACCTGCCTAGATGACCATTACTTACCGACAGAACACAAAAAGAGAGTTGTTTTTCCACCTGCTTCAGGAACCCAAAAAAAATCAAACCTAAGCATTCGGCTATCCAGCTATAAATTTATATGTCCTTATACCAATCTTAACATTTTCCTTGGGAATAATAAGATTTTTTAGTCAATTTCTAATATTAAAACTTACAAAATAGTCTCTATTTTCGTAAATTCCTAAATTTCTTACCGTGGTTTTATTTATTAATGTTTATTCTATTTGTCAATTTTCAAATTGTACGAAGCGAAGCAACCAAAATATTCTCTTCCAGATTTGCAAGCTTAGCAAATGGATGAAAGATTCCATGTATTTTAAATAATAAAATGATATTCTTCACATATTATTTATTACAATAAAGTATACACGTATATATTGTAAAACATATATTTTTCCGCATACTTTTTTTACTAGAATATTACGTTGTAATAGTTTTTTTACGGACACTATGCTTCTAATATTGGTATTTGGTTTAAGCCCCGTAAAAAAATGATCAATGTATGAAAAGCAATTGTGAGCAATTTGATCGCGTCTTCACGGTCAGTGAACAGGTCGCCATTTATTACACACGTTTCAAAGTGGCATCACTTATTATTATAGGGAAATGAGTTTTTTTTTTCATTTGTTGTGGACTCTGTTGTATTGTGGTTCAGATTGATCTCAGCATCCGGTTGGGCAAGCGAACGACAGATAAACGTAGTGTTTTTTTTTGCAAGAAAAAATGTGCCGGAAGTTGGGAAGCTTATGCTAGTAAAATGAAATTATTACCCACGTACATATAATGCGAGAATGCGAGCAGCAACTCCAGTGGCGTTTCATTAAAAGAGGGCATTTTATTTTGGTTTCTATTTTATTTTATATGAGTTTAGTGGTGTTCACGTTAGTCCATCCTAGAGAAAGATTCGCTTAGTTAACTAAAGTCGAACTCTCTTTCTGTATATACTATTATATTTTGTTTTTTTTTCTATATACCATGTTCGCTCCCCAAGTGGAGCATATGGATCAACACAGTGTGAATAAATCCACTCCGAAAGTAGAGAATGTGGATATCCGCAATGTGAAGACGTCTTGACAGATTTATTTTCACGAGAATCGTTTGTCAGACAATTACTCAACCCAATGGGTATCCAGTCCTGCATTTTTAGATTTTTAAAATCCGACCAGATGGGGAATCGAACCCGCATTCTCCGGATTGCTAGGCGCGCACGCTACTATACTTTGTTAGCACAACAATTTAAAACATCTCTCTCTCTTCAATATTATATTTGGATTCCTGAATTATATATAAAACTCAAATTATTAACAAAATAAAACCGTTAATAAAATTTAAGTATAAGGTAAAGTAGATATTTTGCGTAACTAAAATTAGCACAATATAATATTTCAAAAAATATCATAATAGTTACAGTACGAAATTCTGTTTTTTTTTAACTTTTTTTAAAAATTCAAAGAATATGGATTAGATTATAATTTACTCGTATTCCACATTTTTAAGAAATATATAAAACTAAACCATTCCATCAGTTGGTACAGTTAATTAAATAGATTAAGTAAAAATTAAGTAAAAAGTTTCAAAACGCTCTTCTAAAAAATTGCCTCTCATGGAGTTAATTAGATACTTATTTGGGGCTAGTGCAGATATATCCTCCTATAAACTATCATTGTGTGGCACTGGTAACATCACGGTCTAATTGATCATCACTGTAACATAGACGGTTATATTATAGTTAGATAACTTTTATACGTAGATTTCTAATGATTTTACCAACTACATTTGATAACCTCCATTTTTATAATTGATATGTAATGATATTCACCTCAATATTACTTTAAACGTAAAAAAATCAAACACAGCTTATTAAGTCTGCTGGTCTATACAATATATAGATAATATATGTATATCGATATACATATATATCTTATAAACAACTATATATTATACATATGAAATATCAAGATACTATGAAAATACTAAATTCAATCAATTTAATGTCGATCCAATTCACGTACCTAATATCGTAAATAATATGTTCAAGATATTCACAATACGATATAAAAATAATTTAGTTTTAAAAACTATACTACACAAAATTTAAATAAAATAATTTGAAATGATAAAAAAGTAATCATTCAGTTAGAAGTTTACTGATTGAGTTGGAAAAGAGAATAATATCCAATATAATATAAATTTAAGGTTGCTCCCACTCTAATGGAAGTAGTTTCGTTAAATATAGTTATTGTTTTCTCTATTACCATCGACAATGCTATATTAATTATGTATTTAGAAGTAATCAAACCACTGATGTTTTCGATTCCATAGTTATTAGAAAAAAATGTTTAACTCGAAACCAAACCTTTTCTCAAGCTTCTACCAAGCACCATCAGTCGATAGAATCGTTTTACAATTAGTTATTAGTCTTTGAATGAATGTACCATGTTACATAGTATATATATAGTTAAAGATGTTTCCTTAATTGAAATGAGATTTTATTTTGTGATATATGTACCATCAGTGTCATTTATATGAGTTAGTCTTGTTAGTAAATTTTGGTGAAATATTAAGTTGAGATTTCTACAAAAGTTTGTCGCATATTGCATTAGCTACTGGATGCGATGAATGAAAGGGAGAATGTTTATAAAAATGTGCATTGTTTGATAGTCCCCCTCGGTCTTCCGCAGCTGTCGATGTTACTAGTACGAAGTTGCACCGTAACATCGCGGCAGAAGGAAAGATTGAAGGGGGAAGCGAATTCTTTCGACACCGCAAGCGGCAAGTCGCACGCGACTGACTCAATTCTCACCTTGCAGGTTCGACAATGCTGTGCAAGGCGGCCGAGTGCGCTGCCTAGCGCGGAGTGGGGGTCTCGAGGGTGGGGTCTTCTCCTTATCCCCTCCGCCGACCTATCCCTCGGCCAATCATCGCCGTCCCTTCCTATGATGTCATCGGAGGAGGAGACAGACTGTTTCGGCTTGTACGGAGATAAACTACTGAAGAAAGCGAAGCGAGCCAGACAGCGCGTGGACGCCGGCGAGCCCAGAAATAGTTACTCGTCAATACCGAACTTTACTTCGCGACCCAGCTTCATGAGCGGGGGACTTTACGGCGCTATTTTTAGCCAAAACCAACAACACTTCGGCCTCTTCGGGCCGGGGTACGGACAGGTCAAGATGCTCAACGAGCTCTTGGGCCGCCAAGCGAAGGCGCAAGAGGCTTCTCCGCAGGAATTACCGGGGGAGGCCGCTTCGGATAGACGAAGTCAACCGGGCCCCGGAGGACTCTCGCCACCAACGGATCGCGCGCATCACATGCTCAGAGACATCCTGCAAGGAAGAAAAAAGGAACTGATGCAGCTGGAGAGAGAGTTACGGGGCAATCTTGCCGATTCGGCGTCGCCAGATAATAATAATAGTATCAATACTAATAATAACAATAACGAAATTAAAAACGGTTCTCGGGACGGAAGTGTCGACGGTGAAGTGAGTGGTAAACGTGTGAACGGCATCGAAGTGGTAGACTCTAGCAGCGGTGACGAGACTTCGGCTGCGGCAGCAGCCATGCAGGACTGCCTTCAAGAGGCGGGCATAGGCGGCAAACAGCAACAGGCCGAGATGATGGAGGAAGCGATGAGCGGTATGAACGGTGGCGGATCAGACTCCGGACACTCCATTCCGTCTCCGCCCTCCGCGGAACCTCTCGTCACTCCCAAAGTGGAAATCGATGCCGACAATCACACCGATAAGGATGGACCTTCCTCTCCCAATCCGATGAAAAGTGACCAAGTGCCTCTCGATATGAAGCGTGCGCGCGTGGAGAATATTGTATCTACTATGCGGTCTAGTCCAGTTCCTATTCAACCTCAAGTGAACGGATGTAAAAAACGTAAACTATATCAACCGCAGCAACATGACAATAGCGCTGCGGAGAGATATGCGGCAGCGGGCTTAGGGCTCGGCCTTCATCTGCAAAGCCTCATGCTGGACGATGACGATGACGATGATATGGATAGTCATCCGCCCATCCAACAGAAACTTGTTGAAAAAAATGCCTTGAAGACACAGTTGAGAACTATGCAAGAGCAGTTGGCAGAGATGCAGCAAAAGTATGTGCAATTGTGTAACAGAATGGAACAGGAGTCGGAGACGCAAGAAAATGATGATGTGACCAGTGACTTGGATAATGATTTGAGTAATCACGAAGCGAAATTATCGCCTAGATCTCCAGCTTCATCCCCTGTCAAGGAGCGTGCGGTTACACCTGTGTTGCCACCGAATAATACGCCTAATATGTTATCACAAGTGATGAGTAAAATGATATCGGCGAAAGTGCACCCTCATATGGCACATCCCCATGGAATTCCTCCAGGATTTAACGGTGGTATCCCTATGATGCCGCATATGCCACATGGACCGAGTCATGAGCAACCGATTCCGCATCCAATGCAACATCAACATGCTGGAACTCAGCATCCTCACCACGCTATCAGCAATGCCGCAGCTATGTACTTAGGAGTTAGTCAAAAATTATTTATGGAACAAGAAGTTCGACAGGCTATGGTTAAGGAAGCAGCTGCTGCTGCCGCCCATGCTGCTGAACAGCACCACCAACAAGCTGCTCAGCATCATCAACAGCAACAACAACAACAACAACAAGAGCAACAACATAGACAACAGCAACAACTGCGACATTCACCTCCTCATTCTCATCATAATATGTCAAAAACTCCTTCAGTACCTTCAGAACTCACTGAAAGACTGAGTATGATGCGCAATAGTGCAAATTCAATTGGCCCAGTGTCAGGATCAGACCTAGAAGGATTAGCGGACGTTTTGAAGACTGAAATATCAGCTTCCCTATCAAGCCTCATTGATTCAATAGTGACAAGATTTGTGCATCAGCGTAGATATATCGGGAAGCAGTCAGAAGCGGCCGCCGCTGCAGCAGAACAGCTCAACAAAGATCTGATGCTGGCTTCGCAGCTCCTCGAAAGAAAGTCTCCGCGCCTCAAATCAGCTGACCGCCCGACCACTGGCTCTCTAACAGGTAACCCTCCGAACCATCCAAATTTACAATCTAGTGCTAATATTCCAACCAGTATCATGAACCATCCTAATTCTGCGTTGAATGCCACGATGCAAATGAACGGTCCACGGCCTAACGGCTCGGCCTTCCCGCCCATGAGTATACCGATGCACATGGGCGGCATTTGCTCCGAAGGACCCGTCGGCCAGTTGAGCCAGATGAGTCAAATGAGTCAAATGAGTCAAATTAGTCAAATGAGTCAAATGAGTCAGATGAGTCAAATGAGTCAAATAAGCCAAATGAGCCAAATGAATCACATGAGACCTTCGCCTTCAGCGGCAATGTTCCAGGCTCCGAAACCACCGCAGGGCGCCGGCCTTGGAGGACCTATGTACGGAGGTGTCAATCACATGGGAGTTCCAGTCAACGCATTCTGCCCGGAGAGAGATCAGAACCCTGAACAAAACGAAGCCCTCAGTCTGGTCGTCACTCCGAAAAAGAAAAGACACAAGGTGACCGATACAAGGATTACACCACGGACTGTCAGTAGGATTCTGGCCCAAGATGGCACGGGAGTGTCTCCTGGCTGTCCAGGTCCGGCAGACTCACCGTCTCCCCGCCCTTATCATCCTCCGCCTCCGATGCTTCCCGTATCTCTTCCCACTTCGGTGGCCATACCGAATCCATCACTACACGAATCGCAAGTGTACTCTCCGTACAGTCCGTTTTTTACCCATCACGGGGGGCTGCACGCGGGAAGGATGGTGAGCATGAGACAAGCTATGCCTCAGTCTCACAGTCCGCCTTCGCTGGGTCTTCTGGAGGCTCGGGATTCGCCGCCCTTGCCGCACGCGCCCGCGCTGCTGCATCCCGCCCTCCTCGCCGCTGCAAGACACGCCGACAGCGAGTACTCGCATCCCGCCCTTCGCAACGACATCAACGATCCGCACTCCGACTGCAACTCCACCGACCTGGCCTATGATGGGATTCAGCCTACTATATCCTTTTCAATATCGATTTAATGCCAATTAACATTAATCATTTTAAACATGCTTATTCGGTTTTCAGTGATCAGATAAGTAAACACCACATATTACATTCTCGTAAACGTATAATCAATTCAACATATCAATTCCAGTATTTTGTGATAAAATCGATTTATATTATAACATTTAAATACTAACCGACAATGAAATATAAAATCAGTAGGCTCCTTACAAATTACTGGTAGAGAGAGACATGAACACACATAATATTTCGTATCTATAAACCCTGAAAATACCAAAAAAGATACAATGAATTAATAAATACGTGAATATAAAAACTTCTGATTTTTTTATGGAGTAGCACTAAATATAATATAATATATTATTCGATGATAAGGCTGTATTTTTCATATGATCTTGGTATAACCTTTGATTACAAACATTACCCACCATCTTTATATTTTATTTACGTCAGTATGTGGAAACAATGTTATGTTAGTAATCGCACAAAATTACAAATCTTTACATTAAAAAAATAGCGATACATATTTCTAAAATAAATTAAACTATATGTTGAAGTAACAAAAGTAAACTATTATATGTTAAAGTACTTTGATATTATTAAATATTTCTGAGAAAGAAAACTTTTTGCTGAACACCACAAATATAATTTATGTGGTTAATCGCGAATTCATAATTTCGTAATTTTGTCTTGGAATTTTTCGCCAGCAAAAGGAATCCTTGATTAAGTTGTGTCAGGACTTGTCTGCTGCAGTGCGCTGACAGATAATGGCTCCTATTAAAGCAGGACTGTTTGCCAATCTTAAAATGAATTATTAATATGAGGCGACATTCGATATCGAGTTCCGTAAGTGAACCAATTTGGCCGTAATAATACGTTAAGGTGTACTATCTTCGAAAAATTTCATTTCTTTTTGATTTTTACCTCTACGCTATCATAAAATTACACCCTATATTTCTGAAATAATACTCACAAGCCTGAATAGATTAAGACAGAAAAAAGCTACTCAGTATAATCATTTCAAAATATAGCATAAAATGCGAAAAAAGTCAATTTTTATTTATCATATTGCAATAATGTTCGATTTATTTTTATCAATTGTGGTATTTTTTATTATTTATTGTAATAAAACTTCATCGAATTCACAAAAAAACATTGCTTGTAATTTATGTTTTATATTAATTTATTAACAATAAATAATAACGTAATTTTTACTGTTAACTAATTATATACAATCGATGATTATTTCGATTGCGAAATCACTGACAAGGGTATATATATTATTCTTGACAGTTGTATCAGGTGAAAAAACTATGGACAGAAATAATTGATACTTTTTTACAACAGTTGTAAAAAGTAAATACCAATTCAATTACTTGGGTTTTATTTTCTACCATATCCGCTCCAAAAGTAGACCATACGGTATGAACATGAAGATTCTATATATATATATAATCCATTTCATATAGGTCTTGGTCTTTTTTTTGATTTTTTACGAGAGTTGGTTATCAGACGATTGCTCAACCAGATATGCATTAAATCTTGATTTTTAAAAATTTGGCAGATGTGAGAATCGAACCTGCATTCCCCGGATGCGAGGCGCGCGCGCTAACTTCCCAGCTACCAGGAAGACGAATTATTTCGTATTAATATTACATATATATGGCTTCGCATTAGATTATGCCAACTCAAACTCGTTTTTCTTTCGTAGAATTAGATACTACATTCAAACACTGATCATAAATACGTATCATATCATTCGAAACATACTTTTTCACGTAATTCAATTCGATTGACTTAAAATTATGTTATAATAAGGTTTCTACACACGTACATTTAAAATAAACTATGTTGACTTATGGTTTAGTTTTGATTGCTAACCGCAAAAGTATAGACCCAACTTGGTAAATACGTATTTAGAGACATATCTTATTTCTCGAATTGTTTAACCTTACGATTTATAAGGTCTCACCTTATGGACTTATGCTATTGTTTTCTTTTCCGGACTTACCGCAAGTTGACTGGAGAAGCCTCACAAGCTCGTTTACACTATCTGTCTATGTATTATTGTATTCTCATGCGGGTATTCTTTATCTTTTACTTGATGCTTTCACTTAACACTCGGCATCCCGCTGACTTTTTTGACATGTCAAAGATCGAGAGAACGTTTAAGTAATTTAAAACACAGGAAATTGGCCAGGAACTCGCGATTAAACTAACAAAAACTCTACCACCCATCATACTTCAACACCCTTTATACGAGTTTATACCGTGACATAACAAAAGTGAAGACCCATTAGGTATCCGAAACGCCCTGGCTTTAGAAGACCTTAATCGGCGTGCGTTAGTATACCGAATATAAAATACGAAATAACAATATTTTCAGTATAACAAACATATCATGGCGGACCAAAAAAAAGAATACACCCTTTTAACATTAAAGTATAACGAAACAAAATGGGTGGTCGCACAACTTTCGTTATTACAAGATTTTACTACATAGTGTAACTAAATCTTGCTAATCTTGATCTTGAATGATAAAAAATCGTCTCTCTTATTTCGTTTAGAAACTAAGTCTCTATTGTCGACTGATCCGACAGATTGTCGAATTGACTTGACAATTTGAAAACGCAGTATAAATAAATCGATAATACTTCCCATCTGTTAATTGACAAAGCGTTTTAAAACCATTGTATACTCATTGATTTTGTCAGTATCTATTTCGGTTACGAAACCACACTCGCTTAAATTAAATATTACTATTACAAAAATATCTAATAGCAAAACTGATAAATATAAATAAACAACCTTTAAATAACTTCATGTTTTATTGTATAAATAACAGAAGTTTTTGACATCAGTACGAAATGTCGAGAATTCCAATCCTACTGCTAAATATCATTTTTTTAAATTTAACTATGCATGAATGGATCATCGGTTAAGCGATTGACTATAAGCAATGCTCAACATGATTCACATTTGGGGTGGATATATAATAGTAAACCGTTATTTAATATATTAGTTTTTAAGATACTGAATTTCAATTTATGGCTTGAATCGGATAAATATAATATTAAAATTTTAGTATTTTTTTTGTTATTAATATTTTATATATTATATGTTATGTACTGCTTAACTTTATATGGATAATTAGATTGATATATTACGTATGGATTAAAGTAACAGCTATACTGAAATAAATCTGTGGATTAGGCTTCCTTGATATTGGATTTGCCTTTTGTTATTAGGAATTTAGAGGATTAACATGTAAGGCCTATTACACCGAGCTTCCCTTGTCTATTTCTTTAGCTTTAGCTTTAGCTTTCAGACAGCCGTGTATAGTTTGAAAAACGATATGTGTTATTTTTTATTCCAATCGGAATTACTTTTATATCGTATCGTACTACCGTAGACCAGTGCTTCTCAATATTTAACATAATATATGACACACTTACAAAAGGCCTTTTTAACTATGCCTACTACGAGAAATACTCACAACATACCTATATTGAAAGGTTTTCATTTGAAATTAAACATCCGATAAACATTCAAAAATTCACTTTAATTGTATTTATAATTATAAATAAGTTTTTAAAAAGTTATACAAAATGACATTTTAACTAAAAATCAATTTCTTTTATTATATATTATATGGTTGTGCATATTTCCAATTGATTTTCCTTGACTCCTGTGAACTCGTCAACGCTAACTCCGATGCACCTGCGGAAGGCGAAGCTGATGTTCTTTTGGGTCCGCTACCCCAGTTCAGCGGTCCTCAAAATGTACTTCCCCGACATCAAGTTCAACAAGAACAACACAGCGCAGCTGGTCAAATGGTTCTCCAACTTCCGGTAAGTCATTTTATATATCCTCACACAAATAACACAAAAAAAAATATTTTATCTCGTTTGAAAATTATTTTCCTAATAACATAACCCAGTTTCATATAAATTATATCTTCACATAATTGTATTTGTTATCGTATTTCCATGAACGAATATGATTTTTTGTATTACACAGTATTATTATGACTCATAAGAACGTTAGCATCCATTCATTATTTTATTTTTAATTCAGTAAAAAAAATGTTAGCGACAAATTGAAATATTAGACCATAAAAAACATTTTAATTATAAATAATTTCAATAAACCAATAGCTTTATTGATTAAACCAACAAATATGCCTAAAAGTTGGTTTATTAGAGATGTTTAAGAATAACAACAATTTACTCGAAGCTTTTAAAAAGCTAATTATCGTTATATAAACAGCACCGTGTTTGCCTAGGGGTAACATACTTCAGTTGGAGCAAAGCCTTTTTTGCTTCATTTATATTAGCAATGCTTTTTTTATTCTTGATCTCTAAGAGTGTAAAAAATACGCATAGTTAAAACTTTATATATACTTAAATAAAGTACACTTTCCCATCAATAAACAATCTATATTAATATCTGGAAATCTGGTATAATTTTATTTCGGTAAAGTTATTTTTAATAATTGCTTAAAATTTGCAGTGAGACACACTTAGCTTTCATTATTGCTTTCTTTTATTAATATCTTATTACGTCTAAGAATATTAACATTTTTTTTAGTTACAAAAATGTAATATTTTTTCTACTTCTAGAATTATACTTGTCGTAATTCCACATAAAGTTACAACCCACAGAAAACATATCTAAGTGAAGTATATACACACGTTTCATTAAAGACTCAGTACGATTTACTGTCATTCGACAAAGCTCGCGTCGTTGTCAATTTAGTATGAAAATATGGTATAGTACATAAAGCTAATTGCAAATAGTAAAATCAATAACCGATCGCGAGTGAACCTTATCAGAAAAGTTGTTTGTCGCTTAGCCTTCTGATAAATGCAAAGATAAGAAAAACCCTCGCTCGTGGAGGCCTCGAATACCCTACTTCATATTATACACATGCAGGACCGCAGTAATGACATGGCGAACGGGCATTTGACATAGGCGCCGATTTTATAAATGCACTCACTGCTTAGTTGATTTAAACTAACAACAAATCACTTCTATTAAAGTCATTAATTCATTCTATGTTTACTCGAAAATTTTTACACAACATAGGTATAATATTTATCAAAATATGAAATAATTATAGGATTGTCATTGGAAAGGATGAAAAAAAATTCAGCCTTCCGCACTCATTATTATTATTATTATTTAACACTGAAATTTATTAAAGAATTATTAAATTTTACGTTGTATTTTGAAAGTATCTCATATATTGTAAACACTTGAAATAATAGGATAGAAATAAGCATCCACGAAGATAAATAGTCTATATATTTTTTTCATAAATGAAAGAAGTTTAAACATATATAGGTATATCGATATTACTTATAGAAAATTCAATACCACAATTAATTAATATATTTAATGTATAGAAATCATTTTTTTTGTCGTTTCACTTTGTATATTTTTATTTTTTGTATAAGTAATCAAAATGTTCTTTGGTCCGCCCCTGTGCGCATATGCCGTAAAAGGAATTATTATTATACACACAAGCAAAGTTTCCGTGACGTGTGTAGTCACCATATGGTGATATTAGAAAATTTCCATAAAGCTTTTGTCCAATGATATCTTTACCGTATTTTATTTATTCTTTGTCAGATATGAGATTTTGTTGATTGCTTTTTCATGCTTACCAAATCGTGTTTTTCGTTTAACAACCTTTGGTAATTATTCTGCTTGTAAACAAGTCACTACGTTTTCGATATTATAATTATTTAACAGTTTTTTATAAAGACAATTAAAATTGTACAAAAAAAACTTTTACAAAAAAAAAACAAACTTGGCATATTTCAAATATCTATAAATCATTTTCAGGTTTTCATCGTTATAGGATGAAAAATCATAAATAATAATAACATAGTATTATGATAATAAAACTTTTCGTATGTTATGACTCAATTGAGTTTATTTTTTTCATTTTAAACTAATATCGTGTTTTCTTTGATACTAGTAATAAAAATATTATATCTAAACACTAATAGCAGAATTAATAAGCGTTGAAAGAAGGCGTCTATTTTTTATATACTTAGTTATAAATCGTTTTAATGTTAAGTATATACAGAAAAAACAACCATTTATAATTATTACGTAGTCAATGAATCGATAAATATTACTAAAATATTATCAAATCTATGTTACCCCTTTTCTGAAAACCGAACATAATAGCTTATCAGTGAACAGATAGAGAGGGCGTCGATTATCTAAGTCGACGCAGG
This sequence comes from Rhyacophila evoluta, assembly GCA_022683975.1. Lineage (NCBI taxonomy): Eukaryota > Metazoa > Arthropoda > Insecta > Trichoptera > Rhyacophilidae > Rhyacophila > Rhyacophila evoluta. The sequence continues at coordinate 18,229 of JAGVSQ010000761.1, forward strand.
TTGATGCTTATCAATTCACAAGAACCTTTTTTCCTGGTCGCGTTGACGATTGAGTGCCATGTAAACACGACCACCTGCTCCTGTCTAAACAAAACTATTATGAAAGGTAAACCGAGGGAATTAGAAGAGAATATCAGGACTTCACGTAAAAAAGGATCAAATTGTAACATAAGTCGATGATAAGAACACATTATTTTGACGCCAAAACGATATATTCTCGGTCATAAACATGTATCCATTAGCTAATATCATCTGTATATATATCTATATTCATTTTTTATACGATGTTTAGCTATTTCATTAAGCTTCACTATGTAATATGTATTATACATTGCAAACAATCACACATAAAAAAATCATTTAAATAGACAGTAAACAAATATACAAATATACAATACTTTTTTAAAGAATATAATGTTAAATAAATATTTTTCATGGCTAATTCATTGTTAAAACTAGAAAAATACTGAAATTTTCTTTAGATATTTTAACCTTCTTTTTTTGTATATTCCCTGGGACAAATATTATACATTCTGAAGTATTTTTCAAATTAATTGAAGTGTTCTTTGGCATTTCAACACGCCATTAAGAATACGGTATAATTTCAGTATCAGGGCATAAAAATGCTTAAGACTGATTACCCTCTTGTAAGCCCTGTAAATACCGCTCATATAATTAATATATTTGATAGTAAAACAGTGCGTGTGTATGCTCTGTAGGATCGCCGTAAACTACCCTAATCTGACATGGGGATAAGAACATTTCTACTTTCTTAAACTAACAAATTAATTAAATTTTCTATAATGATATCATTCATCATAATGCAAGACTCTCAATATAAGTCTTAAACAGCTATAAAACATGTCTCAATTTGTTTAAAGTCAGCTACAAGTTTTAACTATTGTATTAGTATAAAGAATGTTTTGCCTCTTTCAACACAATTCAGCGAAACTATTTATATCTTACACTCCGTATCATCTTATGCAAATTTATTATTTAATGTGCAGTAACCCCATTTTATTTCACTACAGAAATAAATGAAATAACTATCTTGAAAACTTTGCAACGAATTTACAAAACAATATACCATAATTCAACTTTTCGTCGCGTAAGTTTGCTTAATATATTTGAATTTTAATTGAAGTATCCAGCGATCCTTAATAACTTAAGCAATTCAATAGATGACAAAACAACTATTTTTTATTAAAGCATCACAAACAAGATTATATCTAATCAATTTCTTCAAAACCATTTTACTTGCCAAGAGTTTTTATCTGATATAACTGTGCATTAGTATCATTTTTTCACTTTATATTTTATCTAATTTTGTAAATTACATCTCAGTACATTAATTTTCTTTAAAGAGTGAACTAAACGCGTCTCATTGGTTTAATTTTTCTTTTAACTAATACGCGGTTGAAATAAAAAGGGTGGACGTTACACGACTTCTGTGTTAACCCACGGGGTGTCCACGGCGGTACATTAGTCTAAAGTTTGCATGTCGGAAGAAGGCTATTTCCTGCGCTTAGGCTGTATAATTTGGACGTATTAACGTGACGCTACGTCATAATGTCGCGTAGATCGAGGGGGAGGCACATAAGGGTATTTTTTATTCACTATCTGATGATGACAAGAATGCTGTCGTCATTTCGAAGGATCGTCGAATGAACATGTTAGACATTCGAGTAATTTAAGCTGAAATATTTTATGGCGTATGTAATACATAACGAATTCGTCTATAGTTTTATTTATTTTAATTTTAATAATTCTTTGAGTAGAGGACGTCCCAAAATTAGCCGATATTATAAATTTTCAGAGCAGATATTTGTGTTTGTTGTCATTATTAAACATTGAAGTTAAATTATGTAAAGGTACGCAATCGACCAATGCGTTCAAATTATTGAAAAAATCATTTAGATATACTACACAAATTTCTGAGAAAAAATTACTCAAACTATAATTATAATTAATACAACAATTTTCTTTCTCCATATTCGATATACTTGCCAAATCTTGAAACTTGAAACTTCCATGTAAATCATATCTAGAATGATATTTTAAAAATATACATTGTAGATAAAATGTTTTTTTTAATTTTAATACTTATTCGACAAACTATAACACTACAACTATTTAATAATTATACAGAATTAAATACACCTACTCTAAAACTATTTTATAATAACCTCTTTGAAATCCTTAAATATTTTCTTTTAAATTAGTCATAACGTTTTTATTAATTTCAAAAAAAAAACCTTATATTATAAATAAAATAATTTGTCATTAGTTCTAATATTTATACGAGAATATTTACTCATAAATTTTATAGACATAGTAATTATCTAAGCAAAAGAAAATCGTTCATAAGGTATACAGCCTTAGTATACAAATAGGAATTTATAAAATAATTAACGTAAGTGAATTTAATTTAGCGTGGATCCTCAGGTGAAACAGGAACTTTAATAGTATGCTAAAAGATAGTCCCTGCAGACAATAAAAGTGGATAGATACCTTACTGAGCTACTCACCTTAGTTGGGGCACTCCTTTAATTAGCAGCATTTATTCATTAACCTCAAGGGAAGAGGAGGAAGAAAATTTAATCGGCTGAATTAAACACAAGGTTTTAAGTAACTGCATGATAAGCCGAATCGCAAATTAATGGATTACTATATAGAAAAAAGCATTTCTTATTAATGTTTTGAATCTTCTTAATTACTTAGTAAGCACGCGATAACTCCAACACTTAATGGCTATTATAGAATTAACACATTCTTGCTACCATTTTTATCTATATTTATACGCAATAATATTGATGTATTCAGTATAATTTTAGGTTTTTAGCATCACATTTTAAAGAGCAGTGGTGTTTGTATACAGTTTGTAGATAGTATCGACAAATATATGAAGACCGTAATAGCTATCGACAAACCAATTAAAATATTATCGTATTTTTAGCGGTAATATTTTTCTAGCAACTGTTCCATTAAAAATATGCAACATCTTTTTCAGTAATCTATTTTATGTGAGATTATATAAAAAAGCTTCGTGTTCTTTTGAACATCATAAACTATTTCCGAAAAGTTGCTAAATATTTTATCGTTTTCAATTAAATAAGGAATAAATATTGACAAAAAACTTTAATTTCATTTATGCTTAAAAGCGTATACTTTTAAAATAAAACTTTTTAAATGCTGACAGAGCTTTTCAGCGTAGTTTTATTTTAAGTATATATTAAAAGGGTAATAAATTACAATTTCTTATAATTTTCCGCAAAGTATATTTACATAGACATTCAAAGATAAATAAACTTACAGAGTATTCGTTTTATTCTTAGAATGTTTTCAGGAAAAATTGTGGACACTTTGACTGAAAAAGAAAAGCACAGTTTGAATTGCTCATTGCTAATTACATCCAACTTTACCTTGGTCGCGTTTACGTCTCCTATGCCACTTTGAAGTCTGACTCTTAACCAGTAGCGTAGATGATAAACAATTTTACTAAATAATTAATACAATAAAAACATATTAATTTAAGGTATGCCAATAAAAAATTAAGACTCTATTTTTAAATTGGTTAAACAAATTTAAATCTGCTTAAAAATTTTCATTTCTGGTTTCATTATAAATACGCTATTTTTAATTGAGTTTTATGAACAAAAATTAAGTGTTTTTTGATAAACAATCGTGAATTTAGAAAAAAATATAAATTACATTACTTATATAATTGATAAAAAAATCATTAAAAATAATACATAGTTTTGTATTCTTATTGGCATTGGTAAAGCACAATTGTGAATTAGTCATATTTTTCTTGATATTACGCTAATCAAGTAATTAACTAGAAAAAAAATTATCAGGCATTGATATTCGAGTCTTTTGGAAATGAGACATAATATATTAAGAAATTGGCAAGGAAGGTTAGGAAGTGGCGCACGTCACTGAATTTAAAAGCTCCACTAGTGATTAATTAAACATTTTATAATAAGAGCAGCGAGCAGTGAGCGACCGCCAAGGTTGTTTAGAAGAATTGTTGCGCTTTAACGCCACCGTAGAATAATAATTAACCCGAGCTTTCGTAGCCGCGGTCGAAAGCTTCCTGAAAAAGCTCTCGCTACCGAGCCAAAGGGGCGAGTGATGCTAAGATATTTTTTCACACGTGCAATGCCACATGAGGAAAATGGTGCTAATTAAAAGCTTCTAATTGAGTCCGAGTAGCCCTTTGATAGACTTTTCCGGACGACTTACATCTACAAGGTTTTGTAACTGATTAAAGTTTAAATTGACTTATGAAAAAAACACTTACACAAACTATTTAAACAGCTTTGAAATGCTTCAAATACCAAAAAGAAAATTAAATAAGAAATAGATTTTTTAGTATGCAAGTATAAACAAAATATATAAGTAATTAGCACTGAATTTAGCATAACAAAAATAGCAATTTTTTAAATATTCTTAATCTATTTAAATTACAATTACAAATTTATATAAAAACTGCCTTATATAAAAAATATTTTAATTAATTAGCATGGTTTTAAGGTGGATTATATAAATCTCCACAGTATAAACTGTCTACGATTATTCTAATACTTGATTGCAACGTGTTACCACAATGTAAAAATGTATCTTGACAGTTTTTTTGACAATCGTTGGTTGTCAACCAATTGATCAATTGACGCGCATTTTAGATTTTCAGCAACTGTGGGTTTTAAGCCCGCAACTTTCGGCATCAAATTGCGCATGGCTATCATTCGGCCAGTGAGTACATTTTAATACAATGGCTTCTTTATTCACTGTTACGATGCTTATTTTTTACTACAAGATCATTAATTAATTATTACCAGTGATAACTTAGGAAGATAGTGAAGAAAAAAAGTAAAAAGAATAATAAGTAGAATTAGCCCTCATGAGAATAGTATATTCAAAGCTCACATGAGAAAGCTAGGCAGGGCGGGGGCGGCGTGTCTGAAGGGTTGGTCAAGCCTTGTCCGCCTACTTGACTTGTGTTTGCATACAAATGAACGTGGAGACATTCGCGTTCGTGAGAGGTCGCCAGTTGGTGGACTTAATGAAATATTAATAGCCGAACCCTTTTTTTACATATTTTTATACTTATCATTTTTATATTCCTGAAAAATGCTAGCATTTGCGACTACTTCAAAGGTTCTAATAGAAATAAAAAACTATATTAAATAATTTTTGATTCAACCTAACGCACCTATGTTTAATTTTGTTTCGTACTTATTAAGTATTTTTTTAAATTTAAAGCAGTTTAATCAAACACATTATCTTATAATAAATTGTACATTGATACTTTTATTTTCATACTCATTTAATCTATTACAATTTATTATAATGACTCAACAACGTGCCCCATGATAATCTAATTAAAATTCTCACATTACTCTTAAAATAATGCTTTAACATGTGAAATATTCAAGTCTGATTGAACAAATTGTTATAGTATATTTATTTGAATAAAAAGTTACTAAATCTGATGAGAAAACATTCACAAGTATTAATTATATTTAATATATATATATATGTATGCATTTCTTCGGAGGTAAACCACAACCATTGCTTTAGTTAGCATTTAAAGCGTGATATAAAATCGTTTATAATATTTGAATGTCTGGACGATAACACGTATCAAATGGTGATATTCCCTCAAGAGACGCCATAAGCAGATACATCTAGTACCCCAAAAGCAGTCAGACCACAGAACCATGCAATACGACACTTACTGATAAATGATAAGCAACGCCTGCTTATTACTCATATATTGTTTCTTTCTTGGAAATATTTTGATATAATATAATTTGATATGTAAACATTTCATTTTTTTGTTTTGAATTGGGAAACTCAAAATAACCATACAAGCTTATGTTCACAATAAAGCCAAGTGTATATAATTATTAATCTGCATATTAGTACAGTATTATTAAATACACAAAGTTAACCATTTTTTTCTATGCGTTTGAATAAATAATAAATGTGAGTGATCGTTCAATATTTTATTAAATATTTTTGTTGATAATTATTGACTGAAAGCCATTATTCAAAATAAAACTTTTAAACGGGTGTTATAATTACTTTATTATCATTCTCCAATAAATAAATATCATAAAACTTGATTTATTTTATCTTAAAAAATGTGCAACTTAATTTTTTAAGGGATTCTGTGCACGTTTATGCATATTAACTTTAAATAATTAATATTTTTGACTGATGTTGCTTGGTGTAAATTGATTTTAAATTCTAAATTATTTAAACCTGGTAAACTTCCAAATGTGAGATCACTGTTAGCGACCCGGGTTTCGCCTTTCGGCATCTTCGGGCTACATTATATGTGCATACTATGTTATATGTTCGCTCACTACCCACATATAATGCAGCCTGAATATTAACTTTAAGTTTCTTGGTAATAAATTTATAATATTCGTCCTGATTATACCGTGAAACATACATTTTTAAAGATAAATAATCAAATATAAATAAATAATTAAAATAAGATTTCGCAAATTCTTAGTTTATAATTTTTAAGGTAGATTAATTTCGCTTGTTTCTCGATTGTTTCTATTTCTAAAGTAGTTAATGAAAATAATGTATATTTATGCAGCATTTTATTTAGATATTATTTCAAAATATCCAAAAATAAGCCGCAAATAGTATGTGTTAAAAAGCTTTTAGATATGGTGTTGACGATTTGAAAGTGAATATTCATTTACAATTAAAATAATAACTAATCAATAGTGAAACACATCGTCCAATACGTTGACATCATAGACAATTATCATTTCCTCGTGTTTACTTAGCAAGACCGTTAGAAAATCAACTTTTTTGTCCGGCACGTAAACTGTATGACTGAAAAGCGTAGAGGGCCTATCGCTACGACGCAAGTCTCTAGGGATTTACGCCCAAGAAAAATAAAACATCATGACGGATGATTTAAAATGCGTCGTTAGCGGTTGAGTGGGCGTCGTCGGTCCTTATCTTTGCATGTAAGTGATATTTGGTGTGGCCTAGAGCCATTTGTTTTACCTCGCAATGTTATTATTTTTCGAGGATATTATTTACATGATTGAGCACGCTTTTTAAAAAATGCTCTCCAGAAAAAATACAATTTCTTTCGAATCATATTTATACCAATCGTAATACATATTCATTTTAATATTTAAGCATTGCTCTTATCACAAAATATTCCCTATTGCGTATTATGTTAAGGTTGACCATATCATAAATTTGAATATTGCTGCTTAACAACTTTTTGTATAAAGCATCTTATATGATTGTCATATATTTTTTATTACACTTTGAATTTATCAATATACTCCTGTTTTTCATTTGGTATGAGACTTGATTGAACATGAATTAATCATTACAATGTATAGTAAATAATCTGCTACTTTTGCACTGAATAAACAATCTCACAAGTCTGTCGGGTAGCGTAGTTGGTAGCGTGCGTGCCTAGCGATCCGGGGAATACTGGTTTGAATCCCCATCTGCCGGATTTTAAAAATCCGCAGGACTGGATGCCCATCGGGTTGAATAGTTGTCTGATAAACAATTCTCGTGAAAAATAATCTGTCAATACGTCTTCACATTGCGCAGATCCATATACTCCTCTTTCGGAGTGAATATCTTCACATTGTGTAGATCCATATGGTCCAAGTTGGGACCAAACATGCTATGTACAAAAGAAACAATCTACTTAAAAACCATAAAACCAATTACCAGAGTAAAAAATATTCAATTTTATAATAGTTTAATTAATACACACATTAAATATATAGACGAAATAATACCAATACTGTTCATAAAATTTTGGCGTATGTCTTCTCTTTTATAAAAAAAAATAACAAGAATTCTATAAACTTTTTACCAAACAAATATTGTTAAATAATACAATTTAAATTAATCGGTTATGATTTACACAAATTAAATATTTTGACAATATTTGTAATTTTGCTGTGTTTGTTTTCTAATAATTATTTGTAAATACATATTTTTTTTTTGTATATCCAATTACTAAATTGACAAAAACTGTCGTGTTTTTAAAACATATTGAATGTTTTTAAAAATATAATAACACTAAATACGTAAACTTGAGACTAGTCATTTTTTATTATCGCCTTGTAGTTTCCATGTCCTGAATAATTACCATTCGACCAAATTTGTAAACACGTATTGTCGAATTCGAAAAGCCTTCGCAGTGTCTAATGACAAGTAACAGGGCGGTCATTAAAACTAATATCGCTTTAAATAGTTAATGCTGGAATTAATTGCGTTATAAATTTGGCGGTCGATTAAAAAGGGCACATCCGCATCGCACAGCGCCAAAGGAGCGAAATGAAAGGCGCGTCCGTCACACCCTTACCAGCGTGACATTCGCGCCCTCTATTACATAGGGTAGTAAAAATCCAGATTCATTTTCACCTTTGTCTTAATTTCTTTTCAAACTATAATGTAAGAATTATAAAAGATCATTTTAAGAACCACGTGCATAATCCATTTGTAAAATAATGCATTCTTATTTAGTCATCCACAAATCATAAGTCCGCAAAAAATATATATCCAAAACTATTCTTTCAAGGTTTCAATTATTTAAAACTCAACACTTTAAAATCTTTATTATTATATGCAACAATAATTCAAATAACTAATGTCTCCATCAATCAAATCATTAAATCAAACACAAGCACGGTTTGTTAAGTAGATGGTCTCTCTTATGTTATAATAAAATTCACAGATAATATTACATTATTATTGCTTCTGTTGGCCAAGTGGTAAGTGTGCGCGCTTTCGTGTCAAGCGTGGCAGATTTGAATCCTACAACTGCATGAGGATTTAAAATTAATTAAACGTTCATGACTAGATGTCTAATCTGCTTAATATTTAGCTGACAGCCAATTCTCATGAAAAAATCTGTCAAAATAAGTCATCACTTTGCACATATAACTTATTTTTGAATATATTGATATAAATTCATTTATTAATTGCTACAATAATTTTTTTATAGCTAGTTTATTGTGAGAATTTTCATTCTTCTTAATAACATAACACCTTTGTTTAAATATGCGTACAAGTTTAATGTCGAATCGTGTAAACAAAACATTACTTAGAGTAAAAAGATAGATTTTTTACGTTTAATAAATATTGGAAAAATTAAAATGCTGAAAAATTGAGTTACAATTGATTTATCAAGACAAAAAAATAAAAATCAATAAAATTGCAAGTTACTGGCTCAAGTATAGCTGGTTCGTGTAAACAAATCGAAAGTGAGTCGACCACCCTTGTTCTCGGACCCATTAAAAAAACTTAGCGATGAGAATGTTAAAACAACAAAAACACACACTGGGAAAACAATACTCACATCTGAGAAAGCGTGCAGCCTAACCTCTATTTCGGCCTTCCCTGACTAATCACTTTTTTTCATTAGGCTAATTGCGACTACCTGCCGAGGAAGGAGATACAAAACTAAATTCACCTTAGCCCAAACCTCGTACAGAGGGGCTTATAAGTTATGACATAACGTAAGAAAAGATTTTCTTACCAAAAAATAAAACCCAAATAATTGTTAATTTTTTTCGTTTTAACATTTTTATGTTCGCTTCAAAATTTGAATACATGTTTCTCCATAACAATAAGGCATACTTAAATCTTGGTAGATTTTTGACTTAATGTAATTCGTGAAAAAAATCAATACAAAGTAATGTATATAATGATAAAACATATAGTCAGTTTTTTGTGGTTCTTCGATTTGAATTCGAATACGTCCTTGTAAAATGTAAGTTAATATATAACATATTTCATTTAAAATAAAGGTGAAACATGAATATATTTCAAAACATGTTTTTATCACTTGGGAGTTTATTGTCAGTTTGCCATTAATATGGAGCATACGTTTTAATTGATCAATTTAAAAATGAAATTATTCAAATAAAAACAATTATGATGCACTATCCGCATTAATTTGAAGATTGTAAATTTTTACATCGTAAAAAACGGTTTACTTTTTATTGCATTCATAGTTGATTTTATTGCATAGAGAGTGAAAAATCTCAAAAATCAAGATATTATAACATGAAATATATATTACACTACTATTAAATACATAAAATATATAAACATTATGTACAACATACATTAAGTGATAAAATTTATTTCGTGAAAACACTTTTTTAAAACTACTTGAAGCTTTTAAACGTTCAAAGAAATAATCATTTTCATTTTTAATTATCATAATATTGTATTTAATGAAAATTAAATGAAATTTTATAAATATTTTCTTAACAAACTTGTATAATACATGTGATATTTAAATCATTCAGTAGCTTAAAGTAATGGTATATTAGAAAATAAATTAAATAATAAAATTAACTTTAACAAAGTTGGTTTCTGTGCAGAGAAAGCTTTTTTTATTTTATTTAAGTGCTAGTACATTAGAAGCGCTTAAAAGCGTACGTTTCTTAATTTTCTAAAAGCTCCTGTATTTAAATATACCGCGGCTTACTAAAAACTACTTGGCAGTCATAACGTCCAAGATAAGAGTTGCTTTATCCATCATGCAGATAAAAAAAGTAATATTAAATTAGAAAACTGTGTATCATGCATGCCGTGTCTAGGGAAAAACGTTAACGTAGAGACAATTTTATGTAAATCATAATAACTTTAATAGACTATGTAAGTACTTTAACGGCATTGTCATCATCACGCAACGTTTTTTTTTTACTTAGGTGTAATATTATATTATACTAAAAGTGACTTATATACACTGTCCTCTTTACAACGTATGATTACCTTATATTAAAAGGCAGATAACTCTAACATTTCGTGTGATGTGGATATTACAAAAGCCTTGAAAAGAAAAAGCTTTTTTACGTAGGTATTATTAGTCATATGATTTTCATATTGTGGTATAATTTGCTCAGCTTTTAAGCTCCATATCATAGATCTAAATATAGGTGAATTAAGAATATACAGCGACATTATACGGGATTAAAATGTATACTTCAAATATTGAATATATGCCTTAAGTCCTATTTCACGATTGGAGACATTACTCGTGTCTGCTATAATATTTATTTTAACAATATATTTCATTTTCATAAATTCTAGTCTACATTCTCGATATACAATATTGTTGAACGAAATAATTGTAGGGCTATACCTTTTTTATTGACTATGTTTTATATCATTCTGCACTATATACGTTTACTTTAGACGTGTTACATCAGAAAGTATTGTTACAATCAGACCGATAAAGTTAAAATATTTCATAGTTAGTCGAATTTATTTCCACGGTAGTAGATCGAAATAAATATTACAACTTAGTTACAAAATTAGTACAACTTTGAAGGATGGTTTACGTTCGGTACGCCATAGTGTGTTTCACAGTGAATCAGATTACTATACAGACCATAGTATCAAAATTTACCGATACGATTTTGTTACATAATTTATTGTCACTATTTTAAATGTTGTCATCAATAATAAACAAGCTACCGGCATATAAGAGAATTAAAGTTATTACATCATCACATATCGATGATTTAAAGTACAAAGTTGATGTTCAGTTTTAGCAGAAAATTACTTACTACAATATAATAATACCATCCTGTTGCACCATACTACGAATATATGCATATCCCAAGACAACTTCATTCATATCTGAGACCCACACTACAAAATAAATAACTCTGTTAATCTATCTTCAGATCTATTAATTCGTAAGCATCTCCATGAATAAATCGTTTGCAAATGTTTGCGGAAAAAAATACCAAAATAATTAGTGTTTCAATTCTCCTGTAAAATTTTCAAAAATGGAATCACCAAAGTTGAACTTTAAGCGATCGATATACTATCTTAATATTAGATATTTAGAGCTTGATTCATTCATAGTAATGTATGTACGATACTGTGACAACTCAAATACGGCGCCAATATCCATTCAATTCGATGCATAACATTGACCGTGAATAGATAATAGTCTGGTTGCTAATTGACCGCATTTACCCTAATTGACCTGCATCCCTCCACATGGATTGTGCAATATAGAGCGTGTTATGTACAACATAATACAACCATGCGATGTATATTATTTACAATTGAGGCTACGTGCTCATATTGTGATCCGGTATACTCCAACACCATCGAGCAAATTGGCCACAATGTGGTTAATTTTCGGGTTATTGATATTAATAGACAGGAGGATTGTATATTCAACATATATACACAATATTGTATTAAACATTGTACATGATATGCCATAGATGTCAGTGCATATGAAACCTTCGATTTGATATGATAATTTCACAGTACACATTTACATTGAAGCATATTATGTTATACATTAACAAAAATATATACTTAATACTGTATTTTTTAAATTAATTGTCCACTTTATTTTATTGTTAATAGTTATGTACATTTTATCCGAAACTTGCCGTGGACCAATAATTAAAACATTCGCTTTTAGAGTATTGATTGTAGGCCGAATCGTATAGTAATCAATTCATGATCAATTGGAGAACAAGTTATGTTATTTCAGTGAGCTTAATGCTAATTAGTGTTTTTAATGCATTTTACAAAAAGCTTCAGATAGCTATTGTAATAATTAACAACCTAATCTATCCAGCTTAGTCTTTTCATTCTCTAAAAATGTTCGTTTGCACAATCCTGACCTTAACTATTCAAATAAGTCAGCATTTTATAGGTAATAGACAGACACCTCTATAGTTTAATATAAATGCTCTTTGTATTTATCTAAAACCAGATTACAATTTAGTTTTTATTTAAGAATAGGAAGTAAATTTTCGTTTTATCTAACATTTAATATCCAAAGATCGAATAAACTAACTATGTTTGTATTATAATATCATTTCGTTATCACAATGTGCTTCTGCACGATATATCGTAACGTAATTTTTAATTCAAGAAAAACCTTTATATAAGTATGCACTGTTGAATTTATACAGCTGTATCGAAAATAAACAATATGGTAAATGTATTTTGCACCGTTTCTTAAGTTTTAAATTTACATTGTCACCATTGAATACCAATACAATTTATAATGTGAAAATTATTGACATTATTTCGTTGTTTAAATTACAAAAAAAATACACATACCACACCACAGCCCTTTTAGTTTTTTTTTATTAAATCAATTCAAATTGACATCGTCGCGTGTTAAATTCGTTTACGCAAAACAAACAAACACAGTCGATTCTCCCCTAAATTATTAATCAAGTCATAAATTCGCTAAATATATATTCAATTTAATTTTGTCGTTCCGCCTGTTGATTCGTAAATGAGCTTTGGTGAGCTTTGATTTGAACTGATTTAGGGTAAAGCCCTATCGCTTTTGATACATTTGTAGTTATGACTGCGATCACATGTGCCATTGATAACGTCCCATAGACTAGTGATGGTGTCTACATTTGGTCATACGCCCCTTGTGAATGGAACTATTACACATCTAAATGTATCATTTATCGCTTGCTACACTAGCTTAAACAGATAATTAACCACCAATAACTGAAATTTATTAACAAACGTTATTTCATAGTTACGTAAATACTATCAAAATAATTTAAACAATTACCAGCCGGGTAGGTTAACAATCGAATTAATATTTGTGTACCTCTTTAAAACTAAGCTTCATTTTCAACGATTCTGATATATTAATGTTTTTGTGTGGTAGCTTGTACTTAATAAAAATTTACGATTTAAATTATTCGTCTTTTACATAATTGGTTTGTTATTTTAATAAATTTTCCTTCCTCCTTCTTCCCAATAACTAAAGATTGGCATAAAATTTAATATGAATTACAGATATTAAGGTATGAATAACATTATTTCATATTAAAATACAAACCATTTTGCATATATATTAGGAAAACAAACCATAAATATATATCTGGCGCATAATGCTAGAAGTGCCTATATGGCAAAAGAATCAATTGTTCAGTTTAGATAATTGTTTCTCATAAGCAATATACACCATGAATGTCTGGTAGTCTATTATATATTTTAAGGTGGATTATTTTTTAAATATTATGTTAAATAAAGAAACGTCTAAACATACTTTTTGTTACGGGCTAAAATGGCTAATATCTGGAATAGACACATCTAGTATTAGGCTACATATCATTACGAAATCTTTTCAAAATACAAATTTATTTTTATGCAAATTAACAAGATCTACAATTACATTTTAATTTAACTAATATATTACACAAATGAAAATTGAATTCAATATATTCATTATTATATACTAATAAATGTTAACGTGTAATTTAATATAAGCCAATGTTATCGATGAGGGTATGTGGAATACAGCGTGAATTGTTAGTTAGTATATTGTATGGAACGAAAGTGAAAGCTGTAGTAATGCTTAATTAGTAAATGTTATAGACCACCATACAATACAATTTAATTTCACAGCGTTTAAGCTTCACTTTCATTCTAAAGCTTAGCTACATTATCACTTACTCGGGAATTATGGCTTGTTGTACATATTTAAATTAACGTAATTTTTTTTTTAAATAAAGTTTTTATTATATATATACAACTAGCAGAATAATAATTATAGTATTATTATAAAATGTTTCCAAAAATTAGACTCCAAGTTACATACTTTTTAATTGTTGTGAAGGAATCTATCGTTGTCAAAAAAGCACTTACTAAACGTTGAGTCCTCCACATCTGAATTAAAAAAAGAATTTGAAAACCCTCAATTTCGACTGTACGGTGTATCGGAAGGATCAGTGTTTCAAATTATGTAATTGTATATATTTACTATTTTCTCATTTAAAAATAATATGCTCTTTTAATTACATATATAAAATATTACAAATATAGCATAAGAGCTTAGTGGAAGTTTCTAAGTTAATAAATTAAATTATACTCAAACACGTCAGAGAAATCATATCGCAGATTTATAACTAGCGATAAAAAAGCTCTTTTTTCTGCATAAAAGTTTTGAGTAGCTGAAAAGCTTCTAGTAAAGGGGATGAGGTAGGATGGGGAAGGGGTACTGAGAAAAAAGAGGAAAGGCATAGGTCAGTAAATATGCAAAGAGGAAAAATCATTAGGTTTACGGTCATTCTCAGAGGATCAGTTGAGAGGGAAGTTTGTAGTGGGGGGAGACCTCTCCACTATACACTCGCTGATTCTACGTCGATTAGGGTTGGATGAGAAAACTATTTTTTTCGATTAATTTTGATTCACATTAATTATTCAGTGAACTAAGTAACTCCTTGTTATTTAGTGAATTACTATTGCTACTAGCAATAGATAAGACACATGATGCGGATGCTTCAAATAAGACACAATTTGACCTGTCTCTTCGCCCAACAAGTTAGGTTGTATGGGCTTTGAAAGATCTTGAAGTAGGATTATTTAGTTCAAATAACAAATATTGGTATGAACTATAAGCGACCAAAGGCTTTTGTGGTTATCCCGTAGATATGGCATGAAAACTTTACAAAAGTCAATAGTAAGTTTACATATAGTCAAAAGTGGATGGATGGGTCGAAGAAGCAAAAGAGATATACTAATTTTCTTTCGTCAATTAATAAATCTTAAATAATAATTTTCTCGTCATAATAAAGGACGGTATTTACTGTAATATATCATTTATTTCATTTTGGAATATATTTCATCATTGTCCATTATAACTAAGACACTCAAAAATTTATTTTGAAATGATTGAATGTATATACAATTTTTTTCCGTTTTTCTGTCAGAGGTTAAATCAATTGACATAAAATACTTTTAATAACTTAATGCGGGCCTGTTATCATGCGCGGACATTGGTTCAATTTTGAATGAAAAAAAAAAGTTTTCTGCCTTGCAGTAAAATACGAAATCAGTGAGGCAATGGTGGTCGGTTCGCTTACTGCGGCCAGGTCCGGTTCAGTCAACGGCCCCCTCGCATCCGCGGCCCGCGATTAGCGAACCATGCCTCATAAAGAAGCGCTTGAGAAAACTATGAAATACTCCATACGTATATTCAGTGGCTTTTTTCTAATTATTAAATGCTATTTCATCCAAAAAAATCTGACTTAAAAAATATTCACCCTTTTAAAAAATGGGTATTATTGTAATCGACTGTTATCTATCAACGGTTGTGTTTTATTTAATTGCTCTAGTCTTCTAGTTTCCACTTGAGTGACATCGAGCTTAAATTGATGTAAAGTTATGCATTTCTACATAGTATAACATCTCTTTATCTCTCTCACTATACTATCTTTCTTTTCATTACCATATTCTCTCTTTGATTTTTTTTAATATATTTTTTTTTGTATACCATGTTTTTATTGCCTTAAATTTGTAAAATAAACAAAAGAAATAAATATTTTTATTCTTTTAATGATAATGAATTTCATTATCATATATTTATATTTACAAAATGCATTTTTCTATTTATTCATTCAAAATCTTTATCAATTTCGGCAGATATAAATAATTTACATTTGATAAATTCATGATATTTTATATGATTAGGATGTTACGTCAAAATTTAACAAACGATTTGTCAATTGAACAACAGAATGAATGTTTTTAATACTTATATACTTATTCTGAATTATTTAAAACTGGTAAACTTCCATATGTGAGATCACTGTTAGCG
>JAGVSQ010000762.1:0-14666 GCA_022683975.1 Rhyacophila evoluta
AATTTTAAATCAATTTCCATCAAGCACCATCAGTCGAAAATATTAATAATTTATTTTAAGACAGTATTTATTATGTTATATATTGTTGATGACTGACCAACCAAATATATGAATTTTAATTGTAAAAGTATACTAAGTTAATAAGTACAGAGATACAACTCGACAAAATTATTTAATACTATAATGATAGCCCATTTACCTTGTTTTTTTATTTAAAATTCATATTCAAACTAGAAAATATAGATAACATATGTTTAAAAAAACAATATTCAACGTTAATGATGTCACCTGCTAATTTCATTATGTTTTAATAAACGATGGTAAGTTATACATTTTTATCGTATCAGTTCAAAAAGTTTGTGTCCAACTGACAGTTAGGTTTGAGCGAATCGTTACGCAGTAATAAATATATAATTACGTATTAACACAATGGATACTATATCGATGACCTGCCACATTCCATAATCTTAATTCAAATGTATATATAAATAATATAGACCAAACATTTACGTGTGAGTGTGTCAAGATGCAAATTTGTCCTACTTTTCTGTCATATCACAACTCCGCAAAGGGACCGAGTCTCCAAAGTATCCAATACGCACACAAATCTGACAGCTCTCAAAACAAACAATTTCGGTAAAGATTTATTTTATTAAATGTGCTAGATGTAAACAGACTTCGGTTAAACACAACAATGATCAAATATAAAAGTTTATAAACTTCGAAACAACTGTCAACGGAACGCACATTTTTAAAAACAAACTTGCTCTATGCTTCAGTGCTGCCACTCTTAAAATTTAAAAAAATTATGCAACTATAACTATGACATTTTATATTTTTAATTAATGTGGATAAATAATATGTACCGCGCGCATAGTACTTATTAAAACTTTAACGGATCTATTGACATAAACTATTAATATTGAAATATATAATATGTCATTCGATAGTGATACACTATCGTTGAACAACGTCCAAAACAAAAATGTCAAAAATTATTTGGACAATAAATGTATTTATATGGCAAAAATCATTACATGTTGTCTTATTTTACCCAATCTATCCCTAATGTCTCCCCGGTAGCCGAGAAGTTAAGTGCGCGCCTTGTATTTAAAGAATGCGGGCTCAATTTTCACATTTGTCGGATTTTTGAAAATCTGAAAATGCACGACTGGATGCCAACTGTGTTGAACAATACCGTTTGACTACTAACAACTATCGCAGAAAACAATATTTCTCAAAACATGTCTTCACCTTGTACTACTTCACCTTCGGGGAGGACATCTTCACACTGTAGAGATTTATATACTTCATTTTCAAAGCTGACATGGTAGAAAAAAATACCTTACATTTTGTATCAATTCACTATCGAATGAAAGTTTTTCCAATAAATTGCGTCCACCACTTTCAGTCTTGTGCATTACGCCGCTACTTATTTTTTCATAATTAAATTATTTTATTCATCGAGAGTTTTTCATCCAGAAAATAATGCGTCTTTTCGACGTTTTATGCTGTTTGTATAGTAGCAAAGAACTAAAACAATGAACATAATTTTGTGTAGTAGATTTTTTTCAATATTTGCAAGTCTTTAAAGTACCGCCCCTTTGCGCCAAAATTTCTACTTTCTTACATTTTTATCAAATTTAGTTTACGTTTTCTACTTTCGGACATAGTAGACCACGTTATTCTAAAAAATCATGCCTCCCTAGATAATTTTGCCGCATCACAATAATATGTAGAGGCCCCGCATAACTCGTGCGTTCGGAACATATGTATTTATTTTATTACTTTTGCCGCCCCTTAGGTGACTTCGCCTGATGCAACTTTGTCTTTGCTTTATAGTACGTGACGACCCTGAGTAAAAATGTAATAAAAAATACTTAAATCTAACATGAGATCATTGATAATGGCATTTAAGAACCTTTTTGTGAATCATCAGTTTTTATGCTAGCTTGAGAAAGTTAATATATTACATTTGCTCGGTGATGCGTTACCAATTTTGAAGTTTATAAGCCGCATCGTTTTTCATTCGATGCTTGTCACTAATCAATAATTGATTAAACAACATTCGATAATATATTAGTATTAGTGAACATAAATCAATGTAGAACTAGCTCTGGTTGTGATAAAACTTTAAATGTTACAACATAATAGAAATACTACGTTTATTCATACTATCATACACACCATAATTTATTTAAATAAAATGTTAGATGTGAAGGGATTTGCAACAAATAGTATTTCTTAATCAAGTACTTAAATAATTATTTGAAATCTGGCTTGGTAAACCAGCACCTTTTTTTAAAACATTCAATTTTTGTACAAATTAAATTAACGCATTATTTTGTTTTTTGTTTTTTAAATTACTTACTTTTGTTTGTTTATTGTTATAATAATAGTTTAACTAGTTTACATAAAAAATAATATATTTGGTTTTACCTTGTCTTTTTATAATTATTTGACTTTAGTTCCGTTCAAATATAAATGCCGGTAAAAAGCACTAACAATAGTCGAACAGTTACAAGTATAGAAGTTGAGTAAGATTAGGATTGAGCATTCTTCGAATAATGTCTATGGAATATATATGGTTCGTTTATGGTTAATGTACTCCACAAATTGTCAATTGGGTGATTGTTCTGTGATGTTACTTTAAATGATATTCTGTCATTAATTATTCATAAAACGAAATGTGGAAGTGTCACAAATGTGGAAAACCAGTGTTTTTTGGTAAATATTGTTCTTAAATTTTATTTCCTGTCGAGTTCATTAGCCTATGCTAATTCTAGGATCAGCATATCATGCATGTTTTTTTTTGTTATTTTATTTACCTGCAACTGTACTATGTTTACTTGCTATATTATTCTGTTTTATAACATATATCTTAAGACTCCTTTATCGTAAAGGTCGATTGATTATCCCGATTTTTCATTCAACACCGGCGATGTATATTAGTTTAAATTTACCGTTAACGTGCTCATATTCACACCTTTATTTCTAATTTTAAGCTGAAAGGAAACAATCGCTAGGATACGATTGGCACCCTGAATGCCTAAGATGTGAGGAATGCGGGAAAAGATTGAATCCTGGACAACACGCAGAGGTATGTGCTTGGTTTACATGTTAAAATGAATCATCACAGTTGTTATTCTTAGCATTATTTTCACAGCTCTTTTCAACTGTTATAACTGATACAAATATTTTAAATTTATTTATAAAACAAATTACACATCAACGAAGAATGTTTTATTTAACATAAGTAGAATTGTTCATCTTAATCATAGTTTCACGTTATATCTCTTACAGACCTTGTTGTTTTCTGAGCTTGCAAAAAAATCCACTCATAAATTCCAAATAATATGTAAATTAAAATATTGAGGACGGACAATATGTATATTATTTGTCACATTGGTAGCTGGGTTGTTGAGAAGACATCGATTATCTCATAAATCATATCATTAATCCCAATGAAAATCATTGATACATACATAGCCAATGCAAATAAACACATATTCCTGTATTTTCAAAGCGCATATCATAGATTCTTTGTAAGTTAATCTTCTTGCAATTTTTTGTATTATTTTTAACCACAATGCATCACCAGTAATAGGCATGATCCACCACAATGCATCAGATTACTCAGTGATAAGAACTTACCTAGTATTACCACATGAGAAAAAGTTTAGATATATTCCAAAAATATTAAATTTAGGAAAGTGTGTAGGTGATCTTTGTGGTTAACGACGTGTTATATTAAGGTTTTCTTGCATTCAGAATTTAATTAAATGCAAACCTTGTTGAATGTTGGATTCATTCAATTTATAATTAATAATATTTACTTTTACTACTTAGTAATAACCATTATTGTATAAGTTTAATGATGTAATATTTTCCATAATACTATTTTTTAATATGAAGAAGTTAGAAAAATATCAGTTAAAAGTGTTCAACAACAAAAAAAACAGACAAAACTGGGTATCCTGAAAATTCACCCATAGAAAGTTCAACATGTTGCTATTTCTCCAACAGAAAATTCACTGACTCTTATATTATACAGTGCCTGCTATGTAATGTGTCATATTTTACCCACAAAAGTTATAAAACCTTAAAGTTACATTTTTTTGGATTTAGGCAGAGCTTACTTTTTATGGTTAAATATTTTAGAGAATTTAATTAGAATTAGAAGCCACAAAACTTATCTGGATGATATGCACTCTATAGCCCATTCAAATACATATTCAGTACTTTCTCAAGTGGTATAGCTAGATTGTCAGATCACGCAGTTCTCATCAAAATATCCAAAGCCTGTGTATTTGATTTTGGGTAGTCAAAGGATTAAAAGTAATTCATGAAAATTTTAACAAGGTTGTGTTTCTTGCTTAGTGTTTTGATCACTTTATAAATTACTATATATGAAGGATTCAATACTATTTGCAATTATTTACCACGTAATCAACAATTTTCAATTATCATTTTTAGTCATCTATATCATACTAATTTATTAAATATGCTAAAATTTTTATTTATTCATGAAATCTTCTACTTTATGTGGTGATGATTTCGAAAATTCATTGTGTTTGCATTCTGGGATGTCGATAATGAACACCATTAATTAATGCAATCATTAATATGATGATACCTCTTCTAATTTTCAGCACAAAGGGGTTCCGTATTGTCACGTTCCTTGCTATGGGGCACTTTTTGGACCTCAGTTGTTTGGCCATGGTACCCGTGTTGAATCTCACAAAAGTTTTGGCCAAAAAGGAGTAGCTAAGCCCATCAACCATGTACCTAACCATGAACGATCACATTTAGAAGCAAAATTAAAGGTAAATAGTTTATTTATTACGATCGCTATTTTTCAAATAAATTCCCAGTCAATCTACGGTATTTTTAATATTACAATGGATACAAAATTGATTATTTGTTGAACAATTTTTGAAATTACTTATTAAAGTGTTTCAATAATTTCTGTTTAATTAACTACATCTTAAGTTTTAACCCCTGAACTTAGAAATATTATATGTTGGATTTTATTTTCCATGGCTACATGCATATAGACTTTTTCTAAAGTCGACCGTATCTAATAATTAAAAAAAAACATTGAAATGAATGAGTTTTTTGTCATGTGCTAAATTCTCTAAAATGTATCAATTTATTAAATAATTATATATTTCTTTTTGTTGAATTTTTCAGGCTTTTAATCAATATTTTGATGGGAAAAGTAGGGAAATACGATCACGCGAAGTGAATGGAAGACTGGTTTTGGAAGGTGCTCTCAGAATTCATTGGGGAGTTAAAGGTGTCATTCACCTCAAAGAGAATGATGATCAAAGGACTGTTGTCACAGTCCGTAAGAGAAATTCTTGCAGATATTCCACTGGAAAAGGCAGCAATGGTGATGTTGATAGTGAAGAAAATAGTCAGGTAACATGTTTAGCCATTCATCATATAATATTTGACTCATAATGTTTGAATCATGAAAACATGCTTCAATTCAACTCTACACTCTTCATAGAAGTATTGAAAATACTATAAATTCTTTAAAAATGTTAAAAAACAGAAAAGATTCAGGCTAGTACTAAGTCCAGTGTAGTTAATCCAATATAATAAGCCATAATAATGTGGATATATATATTTTTAATACTTGTAGTTGAGTGGAAAAAGTCATTAATTTTTAAAGAAAAAATAATGACTCATTTGGTGGATAATCAAGGTTTTGTAATCTTGGTTATTTTGTTTTCTTTCCAACTAGAATAATCTTATGTATACAGTGTTTAAAATTAAATGTCCATTTTATCAAATTAGTCATTAAATTATTACATTTCTGTCATTTTTTCTAGGATTCACCTGTACACAATTGCAATGCAAGCGTAAACAGTTTTGACACAGGGATTTGTGCTGATAGATTGGAAAAGATTAGCATCAGTGACGCAACTGCATCCAGATGCAGTGAAGATAGTGGTAACCAATCACCTGGAAGCATTTCTATCACTCCTACCCCTCCTCCGTCTCCTGCCATAGCATCAAAGGGCTCCACAACTCTTCCTCCAAAACTAGACTTTAAACAAATGGACTGGGATGAGTTGGACCAGCTTTTACAAGTTGAGAGGAAGGTTGATGATTCAGAGAAAATGTATCAAACTATGCCTACTTGTCTGCCTTCTCAATCTAGTGTCGATTCTTCAGAGTCATTGTCTTTAAGTCACTCTGAAAGCCGTTCATCAGAAAATTCAGCAGACCTCAGTCAATCCAGTAGTACAGACTCGCCACAAGAAAAGTCAGAACTAGCAGTGTTAGAATTGCCTTTAGATGGAAGTGATGCAACTCTTAAACCGTCCGGCTTAAATAAAATTTCACCATCAAGTCAACTGCATTTCGTTGATTTTGTGGACCCAAATGATGAGAATACTTTAAAACCAACGTCCGATGTTGATATATTAAGGTTGTTAAATAGAAATGAATTTATGCCTCTCGATCCAGATGCCATGACAAGGTCGTTTAATGATGGAACCATGAAAGCAAATTCTCCAATAGATCCAAAAAAGATAAATGATTCGTTAAAATTATATGCTGACATGGTTAGAAGTGTAAATAGTAATGACGGCCTAGACTTTGCTGATAACTTCAGCGTGAACTGTGAAAATAGACTGGAGGATGTTTCCTCAGAACACAATTCGTATTTCAATGACGATTACCCTCGTGGTACATTGAGGCGGGTCCGTAATTATGAAGAAAAGATCTCCAAGGAGACCATGAATGCCAAGATAACGAATCAGTTGCCTAAAATTGACACAAGTGCCTACAACAGAGCTATTTCAATGGACAATAGTTGGATAGGGGGATTAGATGATAGTAATAGCTCTAATTATGAATTAAGCAGATCAATATCTGGACCTGAACAGTTCAACAGACAACTCACTGAGGTAAGAATGAGTTTTGACACTCACTTGAAGACAGATCACTCTTTAAGTTAAGCGTATGGATTATCAAATTTATTTAAAAAGTTACATAAAATTAATTTTGAATCAAGTGAATTCTAGTATTGGAACAATTTGTTTTCATTATTTTGTTGTGAATAAAAATACAATTATTCTATAATACAGTGCTCCGCAACTGCTGTGTCGTGAGAAAATGCTGGGTGTGCCATGGTGCATTTCTCTAATATCAGAAAAACATGTGAAATGCCGCCATAGCAGTGGCATTTCTTTTTTTTTTTCTTGTGGTATGCTGCGAAATTGTGGAAAGCATCATCAAGTTTGCCGTAAAAGTTAAAAGGTTACGGAACACTGCTCTAATATATGTCATTTTGTATTTTCACGATGGTCACATGTCTTTTCATTTGTTTGCCTTTGCAACTTTGTCTAACCATACAGGTTTTAGTATATAGTTGGTGTTAACAGAATTAAGGAATATAATCATTCATAGTTAGTAATTCAAGTATCGAGGATGACTTTGCTGTCTCTTGCTATGGCTCCATCTGTAACAACAAGGGCCATATCCAAATCTGTGGATGATGAAAGAAACCGTAACCATAAAAATTAAATACTATAACTATTTGCGATGCCCTTTCTTATCACCACCATCCACAGCCAAATGTACATTATCAGTCAAAACATTACAACCGCTTTCTTTGATGGGCATACATTCAATATAATATCACTTATTGTGTATTGGAAATGCAATATTGCCCTAATTCCATTGTTAAAATAAATAAATTCAAACACTTCCAGCAGACACTGCTTTTTTACTGAAATCATCACTCCTATCAATAACATCATTCATAAATTGTATTATCTTATTCTTCTCCTCGCTACATGCATACAATATATTGATGTGACATATGTTAATAAATCATTCACTTGTTATTTTAGGATAGCGCATCAGACAGTGAGTCAATAAACTATGCTCATCCTGTTGATGATGAGATAATAATTCCAAACGAGGGATCCGTGGTTGTCAGAAGAGTTCACAATTCACGTTCGGGATCAACCGCTATTAAAAGGAGAACTGGAAAGAGAAGGTGAAAATTTTTAACATATCTTATATATTTATATGATAAATCATACTTTTCTAACTATTATGGGTTTATAAAATTAAATTTTATATTTACTCTTCAAAGTTAATCATGGAAGAACTCTATAAGAATTACTTCATTGGGTTAGTATTTATTCTTTATATATATATAGATAGAATTCCATTTTATAATAGTGAATTACATTAAATCAGTCTGATATTATGGAATGACATTTTGACTATTGGTCTTATATAATTCAATATTTTTCATCTAACTCACTTGTGACAATTTATATCAGAAACTTACCCCTAATCTAAATCAATAAACACCATAATCATATGTTTTGATCATGCCCTAAATTGAGAAATTTAAAACTATTTTCAGACAAAGAGCCGCTGCATTGAAGAGAAGATGCTCAATCAATGGTCATTTTTACAACCGAGAAACTTCTTTCTTCACACCTCCATATGGAAGTCTCATGTCAGTTTGGGTGACGTCTCTGGTATCAACAGAAGAAGTGATCAACCTTATGTTGGACAAATATAAAGTTGACTCGAACGCACAGAGATTTGCTTTGTTTGTTGTGAGGGATAATGGAGGTTTGTAATTTTTGTACTTGTGAAGACAAGCTTTTTCCGGTTTATATATTAATTGTGAATGTGGTCTGCATGTAGATATACATTAGGAATATTTGGATTTTTATTCAATTACAATTCAATTACACTTGAAGGAGAGTCATTATATTGTTATTCTTTATATTCAATTTATCATTTCAGAGCAACGGAGACTGAGAGACGATGAGTATCCTTTGGTAGTGCGAGTAACTTTAGGTCCTCATGAAGAAATTTCCAAGTTATTTTTGATGGATGCTGATAAGACTGGAGAGGTAAATATAGTAAAATTTAATTATTTCTATGTAGTTTTTTTATTGGTTTCATAATTTATTTCTCAGTGTACTGTGTAATAATTATATAAAAAAATAATTTACTTCCTGTTAGTAAAAGCTACGAAAATTATTAATTGTGTAGTTGTTATTATAATTTCTATGAAAAGTTAATATTTGAAATAAATATTTTAAAAGTATTTGGGTTGTTCTGTTTTATCATTATTTTATTCTGAAGATTCCTTTAATATATTTTAGGTATCATCAGAAATGGCTCAGTTTATAAATCTTTCAATTCATGAATGTGAAGCTATTCTCCAAATGTATGGAAAGGAAGAACACCGTGAAGCTGCTAGAATAAAACACAGGTACCTTTACATTTTAAATATTGCTATTAAAATTTATTGTATTTTAATTATAGAGTTGCTAGATGTGGATTATGAGAGGCTAATGCACATTCGCGATAGTGTGTCGTAACTATCACTTAGTGTAAGATCATTATTTCAAATGCACTCAAATAGCGAATGTGAATTTGAATGTGTGCTTTTAACTCTTACTGCCCAGTAGTGGATAGTTGGTGACCAGTATTATAATTATTTCGTTTTAAATATAGTAATATATTACGGCAGTGTCTAATATTTTTTTGAATGATGTCATTACGTTTCAGAGGGAAGAGAGGAGGGTCTATTTAAAGTGGGTAGATACAGTCATCAGTCAGTAAAGGATATTTGCCGTCGTCTCTTTTATTTTTGCATTTCTTTTATATTATTTCACTTTTAATATGTAGACAAATGATTTTTATAGCTAATTACAACACTTGATCTAGCAAATTTTGTATTATGCGGAATTATATGTATTTTATACTTGTTATAATGAATGCACACTTTTAATTGTTGTCGACTGTTATATGTCTATTTTTATTTCCAGATATGTTGAATTACGGCACCGCATCAAACAAAGAATGGAAGATCTTAAAGTACACCTCTAGACATTCAAGCAATAAAAATTACATAGACGATCCAATTTTTATTTCATATAGGTGCTTGATATAGTGGATAAAGTCTTTGATATTTTGTCAAATTCCAGCAATCCTTCACTTAAGAATCCCACCTATAATTCATAATTTTGAATATGAAGATTTGTTTTAAATGATCTATTTGATTTAATATACGTATAAAACAATTTGCCTCGCAGAAATGTACCAATCGATTTTTTGCAATGAAATCTTATGCTGGAATTGAGACTCTGTGGTGTCTATTGATAAATATTGCTCTTTTGGCATCCCTTTCCTTGTTATTTTTTTATTAAAATAGGGTGCACCTCTCACTAGTTTTTTTTTTAAATTACTCTAATGAACTTTTAGTAATGTATTGTACTCTACACACCTAATGTGGTATAATATTTTTAAATCATACCTGCCTCTATGTAGGGAATGTGGCCACTACAAGGGCGTTCTCTTTCTCATTGGTCTCAAAATAACCTTAGATTTGTGTGCATCTTGTATACTCATTTTATTTACCAGATAACGTATACCACAAATTGGGAATACTTTGAGATTAAAATAATTATTTGTAATTGATTCCCCATATGAATTTCATAGAAATTAGTGTTTTTTATAGTAAATTTCCTCTATTTTAAATTCTAAATGCTCACAATTTTACGATGGTTTAAATAAAAGCTTTAAATCCCTTTAAACTATTACGAAATAAATATTGAGTGATATGCAGGGTAGTTTATATTCCTGGTACTTTGTACTGTGCCGGAAAAACAATAATTTTGTATTAGATATTATACACGTTTAGCATTTATGAAAATAATTCTTCTATAGAATTCTATTTTCACTTATCGTAATGAATTTTGTACCCCTAGATGTATTTGGTAAATGTTTTTTTACAATGCAGAATATACTGCTTTATAATATTCTTTCTTATCATTAATTTATAACCAATTATATTCTTTTGGGAGCATGCTTATTGGCACATAATTAATAATATTTATTAATTTCATATTTCTATTAGATCAAAGCAATAAAAATGCAAATCAATGATATTTGGAGACATAAATATCTATTATTAGAATAATAATCATCACATCCTTATGTTGATAAATTGTCCTTATTAATTACTGTTTAGACTTATTAGTTGAACGTAATCTGTCTTCTAGCCATTTCATTAGTGATTAAGAGACTGAAAGGTGCTTGCTTTATTTAGAAGAAGTAAATGATATGTGACGTAAATAAAATATTTTTCCAAGTGGCACTGATGTATTTTCACCATGCTCTAAATGCCATCAATATTTCAGCCATTTTTGCATTATACATTTATTATTTATGGTTATTTAACAAATAATTAAGATATTACTGATATACTTCTGCCTTCCAAAAATCTCCTATCTCCGCCGTAATACTTAGCTTAAAAAATAGGCCTTATTCTATACTTAACTACTCACATTTTGTAATTAGTTTGCAATCTTTTATATTAAATTATGCACACAATTCTTAGAATAATCAATATTTGCTCACTTAAAGAAGGTGCATTCTTTTTGTAATGAGAGAAAGGATTATATTGGAAATCTTACACATCTTTCATTATAGTATACATTCACTTATTAGATAAAGGAGTTTTCAGAATAGAATATTACAAATAACTATAATAAGATAAAAATTCAATAAACAACTTATTCCAATTTTCATTGCTTCACAGCATTTTTTTTCTATATCTCTGCTTAAAGTAATTTTATTTTTAATCTACAAAAGCAATAATGTACTAAAAATTGATGCAGTCATAGATTCTGAACAGCCCTTACAACCTGAAAATAGTATTTGTTCATCTTTCACAATGTCTACATTCAGCCGACCAAAAGAAAAAGTCACACAACTATATCAACTTTACCATCTACTTTACAATGGTCACTCTGAAAGTGATGGATATAGATCTCCACCGTGTGAAGACTTAGCTTGATAGATTTTTTATAAGAATTGGTTGTCAGACAATTGCTCAACCTACTGGTCATCCAGGTCCGTGGGATTTGAGTCCACCCCTCTGGCACCGAAGCTCATTTCTCAAATTACATCAAGTTACAGGACAAAGGGAATTTCTCATTAGGAAGACTCGCATCTCGTTATTGATAAGACTAAAAGAATTTAAATGATTAATAAGCTGTTCGAATGGTATTTAAATCTTGTCACTTTCTCGATTTGGCCGGTTTTTTCAAATGTTTTCGAATCAAATTGGTATAGAATGAATTAAACTGTTTTCATAAAAATGCATATTTTTGTTTATGTTCTTCATAGGTGCTTTTTAATATTATGACATTTTTTAATCTGTGATATACTTCTGTTAAATGATGTTGAGTTGTTTTCCAATGTTGAAGTCCAATAATGTAACAAATATTATAGACATCTCGAATTAACACAGTGCTTATATTAAGCTTATATTCTTAAAACATTCAGTTACCCGTTTCTTTTTTTATATTGATGATTACAATTTAAAAAAATCATATTATTTAGAAAAAGCTCACGAAATGCATTTTTTTACATTTTTATCAAAATCAAGGCATACTGACAATCTAGTAATTTTGTGCATTATCTGGGAATAGGTCACCAAAATGCTGTCTATACATTTTATAATATAACAGAAGATTTTAAATTCATCAACGTACCAAATTTACCAAGAGCCAAGCATTGTGTTCAAAGTCACTTCAAACGCCCATATCTCATAAATTTAGTTTGTCGGTTGGTCAGTTTATCTGAGGGCAATGATATAATTATTGTTAGTGAAGCGTATATTGTTTTCTTCCAGCAGAAGTAATCGAATACACTTTGGTTAAAATTGTAAATTTATTTTAAACATAAAATTTGTTGGATTTCCTATAAGTAAATCATTTTAAATATTCTGTATGGTTGATATTAATTTTGCAATTAGCAATAGATTTTTTTATTGCATATTACATGATATAAAATAAATGTCCTAATGTTGTCGTAAAGTCTGTGCATAAAATGTTACGTAATAACATAAAATTATAAATTTAAAAGTGATTTTTTAAAGCTTTTTCAGTTGCCCTTTTCGTCAGTATGATCAGGGATTTCCAAAGTGTGTGCCGTGTGATGTCGTCACAGGGGTGCTGCAAAATTTTTAGTAGCGCTAAAAACACCATAATTTTTTGGAAAGAATTAAAAATTTCAGTTACGTGAGAGCTAAAAAAAACCAGCACACAACGATTTTATTTATTTTTATCTCTTCTTAATTATGATTATTCACACTTACTTGGTTGGGTGCTGTGGTAAAATCTTAATTCAAAAAAGTATGGTAAAAGATGTCCATCTAGAACATTTGTTGACTTTTAGAATTATGATATTATATAATTAATAAACTAATAACAGGAAATGATAGAACATTGATTGTGAGTAATTCCGCATAATTAGAGGACTGTTCTCTTCCAATTGGTCACAATGAATTGAAATATTTAATTTTCTGCAAGTACTGAGATGTGGCTTGAACTTTATTTATGTGCCATTTTATTTTACTCTTATTTTTTAACTTTTTTTATAAATATATTCATAATAATGATGTTTCAAATGTAGCACACTCGTGTTGTAACAAATCTATTCTGCCTTTTTTTCCCAAAGCGTTACTTAATTATTCATATAAGATCTTTATTTTTTAGATTAATAAATTTGTTTTAAACCGATTCTCACCAATTGCAATTGGATTTATTCATTATTTTAATTGATAAGTTTTTTTATTAGAATACTGAAGCATGAGAACAATTTATTCATTCCCCTTTTGTTTTATTACGGATTAAAAAAACAGTGGTATTACTATCAAGGAGCATATCACCAAAATTAGATAATATCCAAATTCTATTATTTGTTATTGAAATAATTGTTTATATGAAACGAAGGTAACCTATATTGTTTTAGTAGTTATTTGAAAATGTTAGTTGTTTTTCGTTGATGTAATTTCTTTTTTTTTATCAGACCTAACGAACTTGTTATCTAATTTTATTGGTGTCAAAATATTTTTAATTTGCAATATCAAAAATCATAGTTCATGTTTAATTGATGAAACCTAAATCCTTCATACTGCCTATTATTTAATGTTTGGGGTCTCTATGTGCAGCAGGCATATCCAAGCCGGTTTCAGCATCATTACATTACTTTTAACATAACCCGAAGTTGTAACATCTTTTATGCACAAAGTATTTAGAAACTTTTTCATCTATAAAATGATTAATTTTTAATGTGCCTATACTCTTTTTCTATTTATTGAATTAAATTCTTTTTAGAATTTTTAAATCATTGTTTTCCATAATAATTAGTCTTTCTTCATAATTGTGACTTCTTTCCTATCACGAGTCTCTTGGTCATCAATACAGACACGATATAGTAAATTTCTTGTTCCAAAAAATAGTAAGCACTGTATGATAACAATGTATATTCTTAATGATAACAAAAATGGATTATCTTTGTATATAATTTATTTAAATGCAATCAAGCATCGATAGATAAAAAAATACTAATGATCAATGATTATAATTTAATTAACAAAATAGATATTCATAAGTACACACCTATATTATTTCATAATCCTGCAAAATATAAAACGATATTTTCCAACTATGGCTTGTAACGTTAACTTATTTTTGATTAGTGATCAAATTAATTTTCATTAAGATGATAAAAAGCATTTTAAAGTTTTTCCTTTCTTCACCATTCAACATTAAATGTCTCACAGTTTTAGTTATCTGGCGAATTGAAAATAGTCTGTA
>JAGVSQ010000762.1:14676-34854 GCA_022683975.1 Rhyacophila evoluta
TATTATTATGCATAAGAAATATGTTATTGAGTTCATTTATGGACAATGTTGTTTATGTTCTGCTTATGTCTTTCATATTTTATATCACGTGTATGGCTTTTGTAATAAAATTACATTAAAAACAATTTGATATACTATTGTTCTTTTTTTATATGCCTTGATAATATAATAAAACATATTCTAGGATTTTCAGAGCTCAGAAAAGAAATCAATTTTATTACAATGGAATAATTTTTAAAATATAGTGACATAATGTCAATATGATTTTTGAGAACTTAACAGTAATTTAAATACAAAACAAATAAAATTAATACAGTTGAGATATTGAAATATATGGATTTGACATTTTTGAGAATAGTAAAGGCAATGATAATAATACTGAGAGGAAATTAGTTACTACTTGATAAGTTATGTTTTTTTGTTTTGGTATACATACTATGTATGATAAATAATATTATACAATATCAATTTGTAAAATCATACTTTCTTTATTCCTGTCAATATAAAAGCATTCTCTTCAAATTCTAAGGGTTCAGGCTCCGGTAGTTTATTAAAATACACCGGTTTCTCGTTCAGGATCGTCTCACGAAAAATATCCCAATGCATTGCTCCCGGAATAGTGTTGCCCATATTATATTTATACCTGTCACACCGGTACAATCGATTTAATTTAGCTATGTCAGATGGTGACACTCTGATCCTTTGGCCCATGTACACCTTAAGTTGGCTGTTCCGAGGGATGATTGTGGGAAGTTTCTTCTTTTCTCTTGAAAACGAGTTGTTGCGGTAATGCATTACACTCTCAAAGTCATATGGGATACCAAGTGTAGATGATTCATTTGCCATTCGTACTCTGAAGTTTTTCTCCCGACCTGAAAATAAATGTTTAAATTGATATTTTTCTTACTTATTGGAAAGCATTGGTTCAATTATGAAATAAATATTTGTCGTTATAGCTGTAACCATGGATTTATATGGTATGCCAGAATAAATTCATCAAGATTAAGTGTTTTCGAAGACTCAAAACATTGCTCTTAAGCATGACACAATACCATTGAAGAGGATAATCAGTGCTGTGCTGTAAGTAGGAATCTCTCTTGTCCAAAAGCTTTTTGAATCGTCTGTTTATATATTTTCAGTGATTTATAACTTGCATATTTTAAAGTTTCGAGTGCTTTTTTATTATTATTTTTTAAAGGTATCTTATTTTTTGTACTAAAATATTGTTTTAATTAGGCAAATATCATAGCAGGTAGAAAATGTTGACGAAACTATTTAATTTTTCTTATAAAAAGGCACACATCATATTCAGGCGCTCTTGTCAGGAGCTCAATGTGGATATTAGTACGGCGCGGCCCTGTGGATAATTTTTCGTATACTAGAGGAATGAGAAGAACTGGTAAATCGTGACAATAGTGAATACCTCAAAATAGCAATTTATGGCAATATTATCAATAGTCCCATACCATTGTACAGTATCATTCGATCCGAATGACATCATAGAGGTACATATATATATGGAGATATTAAAATATATCACGAAGTAGAAAAAGTATAACCCATCACAAAAAATAGTTTTTAATGTTTAAAAATGTGAATAGAATTTAAAAAAATTGGAGTTGGGATTTTGGGTAATTCAAATAGTATTTACAGTTGCATAAATAGACTGAGCATAGTGTTTTTTTTTAAATTATACATCTTTAAATCGGTACTGGGTGTTTGGCATTTTTTAAAAATAGAACGTCAGAAAATCAATACCAAAAAAGCCAAGTTCACATAGCAACTGTTCGATACGATATTTCACTATAGAGTTTTCTTAAATACTAGATAGCCATTGCACACGGTGATAATTCAAGATGATTTTTTAAAAATACTGATCGATTTTTATCACTTGAAGAGACTAAAGAGTTAGTTAGCTCAGTCGCTATTATGGTATTTTAGAGTGTACATGAAATGTTCCAGGAGGTTCTGGATTATCCTTTACTGAAAACTGATCCACACCGAGAAAAATGTTTGAAAAGTATTTCATCAACCGGGGAAATGATAAACAAAATTTTATAGCTAGTATATCAATAGTTAGCTTTGATAATTTATGAGAAAGGAAATAAAACATGCGAAAGAATGTATAAATTTTTATTATTGGTTATTTAAATATAATGCGCCACGGATAACATATCGATATAAATTTCGTTTCGAAATTTCTCGGACTTCAGTGACAAAAGCGGATTGTGTGCGGAAAGAATTTGTCTCGCATACGGGATTTTTACCGCATGGACTCTATCTGAACATCCAATACAAAATACACTGCCACTGTTTTATTCGATAAAATCTCGTGATGTGGTATATGGAAAAAATATTGCCATATGAATCAGGAATAAGTTTCAAAATTACAAAGGAATTGTTTGATCTGGGCCAGTTTGATATCACCTGACAGCAAAGATTAAAGTTGATTAAAAAAATATATAAATGTTCATCCACTGCTATATATTCAACTCATTTCCT
The DNA here is from genome assembly GCA_022683975.1 of Rhyacophila evoluta. NCBI lineage: Eukaryota > Metazoa > Arthropoda > Insecta > Trichoptera > Rhyacophilidae > Rhyacophila > Rhyacophila evoluta. Next base: position 17,179 of record JAGVSQ010000762.1, read on the forward strand.
TCATACACGATGAATAAATTTACGTAATAACTATTATTTGTCATTGTTTTATACCATGCTCACTCCTAACGCGGAGCATAATATGCTCATATTCTATTATATATCATATTATATGCATATATTCATATTATGAATCTACACAATTTGAAGATATCCACTCCGAAAGTGAATTATATGGATCTCCGCAATGCGAAGACGTCTTGACAGATTATATTCCACGAGAATTGTTTGTCAGACAATTGCTCAACCTAATGAACATCCAGACCTGCTAGGCACGCACGCTACCAACTACGCTACCGGGAGACGTATTTGTAGCTGGAAATGATCACCAGATTTTCATATCTATATATTATAATAATATAATGCTTCTTGAAGTTTATCATTTTACTTCTATCAGTGAATTTTATTTTCGTAGGTCCGTAATTGTTGTTACTTTAGGAACTTTCGTAAAATATTAATGACAAACTTACAGAAGTTTCTGTCTTCTGATTTATCAGAAAGCTTTTGGTAAATAATGTTATATAAAATAATGAGCATATTGAACTCAGGCAAGACAGTATTGAAAAGTATAAGCACTCCATTCTTAACCTCCCGACCCTTCTTTAGCGGATAGTTTTAACTTCCATCCAAGATCGTGGGATAAGTTTTAACCCTCAGGTCAGTTTGGTTAATGAAAATTTATAATTATTACCGCAAATAAAGTTTTCTGAACGGGGAAACAACAGCCATGTATTTTCTCATGTTTGTATTAATTAATACGGCATAAGAAATCGTGTTCGTAAACATTCTGTCAAATCAATATATAATTAGAAATTGTCTATAACTTATTTATGTCTTCCCATGCTAGGCAACACCGTATGTCATTTGGACTAAATTTACAATATCTTTATTATAAAGTGTTTAGTTAGTTAATGTGAGACTGCCAACTATTCAAGATTATGAGGGACAGTCCGACATCAACGTTCTGTGTCCCCCTTATTGTTGTATAAGTTGTCCCGGAAATAAAACAATAATCCCTGATTTTACGAATTCAATCAGGTTTTCTTATTTTTCATCTGTTATCTTCGTTGTACCTTACCTTGGTTTTTTTCAAATTTAATACTCAAACTAGAATGACATATTTAATGTTCTGCATTATTAAAAAAAAATTTGACGGCTTTAAGTTAAGGGAAGGAATTTGGACTAAAAAGAGATAACTTTATAACACTATATCTATCCCCGGTAGCGTTGTTGGTAGTGTGTATGCCTAGCAATCCGGAGAATGCAGGCTCAATTCCTCATCTGTCGAATTTTAAAAATTCAAAAATTCAGGACTGGAGATCAATATGCTCCACTTTGGAAACGAACGTTGTATAAAAAATGACACATTATAAGATTAATTTTACTTTTGAAAAAACAATACCTAAACTTTTGTTTTAAAAGATTTATACAGTATGTAAGATAAAACGATGTCTTGTCAATCTGATTTCTTTTTTTATTTCACGTGCTAAGAACATTTTATATTACTGGTTAAGTCATTCATAATATGACGTATGAGTATAACAAAAGAGTATACTTTATTTAAGCTCATTAAAAATATTTAAGCAGCGTAAGCATTGTAGAAGTAATAGCAAATAAAAAGAGCATTTGAAAAAAAAAGAATGAGAGTCTACCAAGAAAGTTAGACGGATCAATTCTAGAAATATATACAACAGCATCCATATAAACTCACTCTAACTCATGTTGAAGATATCGATAAACGAGGCAATATTGTAAAAAATCATTATTGCCCTCCGTATTGACATGACTACTGGTAGGTCAGTTTTACACATAGGTATAAAAACAATTGGTCCTGATATTATTTTTTATTTAACCCTTAAAAACTGCTTAATAAGCGACTGCCTGTTTTTAACGTGTACATTTTTATATATTTTATGATAAGGAACCAAGCATTTTTTTTTTGTATTTTCATATTGAACCATTGAACCTCAAACTTCTTCCATTATAGGACCATTTTAAATCATATAATGTTTTTTAACTAATTGTTTTCTAAGTAAAGTGGAACTTAGGTTGATTTCAACTAGTTTTTCTTCGGTAAAACACGGTCCTTCCATATTTCTTCAATATGTACTTTGAATATCCAAGTGATCAAATCCTTCCCCACCAATACCACGATAAATGTTAATTGTCTTTTAAAGAGACTACTTCTGCCCACATTTTTTAGTATCAGCAAGCATTTAAAATGCATTTTTATTTCTTTGATCATGAATCTAGTCGAATTTGATGAATAGAATATTTTTATGATAGCATCCTCTAGGGGTGTGCAGATCAGGCATGTTAAATCATTTTTAAATGATTGTTTTTTGTTTTCTAAAATTGTGTTAAATAAACGGTTTAATACAAGAATATGCTACAATTCATCAACCGTATTGCACGAGGTCAGGGTGTATATATTTCAAACAACTCTAAATAGTAGTTCATATTAATTTATATGATATTTTTGAATTGGAGTTTTCTGTTGCAGAGCCATTGATATTATAATATCAATAATAAATCGCCATTACAATACATTATCTCTGAACAAGTTAGCTGCGCTATGGAGCAGCAAATAGTCTGATGGTAAAATGTAAGAACTCTTTTACAGAAGCTGCGATGCAGTTAATCTTTAGAAAGCTTCCATGACTGTGGGCATACTACACTCTGATGGGTTTCTTTCACACAGAAGTTATTGATTATAACCAGGTAACTACTTCAAATGGAGTGTGCAAAATGTATGTAATTTCTTATTCGTTGCGACAGAGATGAGAAACTATTCGAGTATCTATCCTTCAATTTGCGAGGAACTTGTTTTGTGCGATTTCGGATTAACGCAGTCAATGTAAAATTATTAGGTGGATATTAAATAATGAATGAAGTTTGGATGTTTATTGAAATTTTTTTTAGTTAATTTTTGATTCTATTGTTGAACGTGTTGTTAAATTTAAAGATAATTTAAAGTAGTATTTATATTCATTTTCAAGTTAATAATAATAGAACAAAAAGAATAACACCTACACACAGCTTGATGAATTTTTTGGATTTGAAACAAGCTAATGGAGATTATGTTTCTGATTTTATTAATATATTTATCCTCACGCTTTTCATCTTCAAACTAACTGATTGACTACATCATAGAAATGGCTAAATGTTATAACAAACATATGACATATTTGTGTGTTTAGATTTTTTTTTTAAATCGGTCAGCGACTGGGTTTTCGCAGCCACGATTTGATACCCACGTAATTCATTTTAGAACCCAACAGAGAAGAAGAGGAATACTAAATAATTTAGTCACTTTGAATATTTACATTTAAATACTCTCGAATAATTATATTCACATGAGATTTTAATCATGTCCTTAATTAAGGAAAGTGAAGCATATAAATCTACACATAGCAAAAATCTTCACTTCGAAAGTAGACTATATATATAGATCTCCGCAATTTCACGTCTTAAAAAAATATTTTTCACGGGAGTTGGTTGGCAGGTAATTTCTCAAGCCAATGGACATCCACGCTTGCATTTCCGGATTTCTAAAAATGATTTCGGAATCGAACTCGCATTCCCCGGATGCGAGGCGCGCGCACTAACCTTTCGGCTACCCGGGAAAGATTATATTTATCATTATTGAATATGTTAATTGGTTTAGTCGATAGCTATTTCGGTTTGAAGGTTTTTTTATAATAAACTATAGTTCTATTGTCGCCATGATGCTGCCACAACGTTATATTATTTGAATGGTGAAATCAACCTTATGAGATAACAGCACGGTCTAAGACAATGTTGGAAGATAAGCTACTGACAGAGATTTGCAGAAGTCTTCCAGTTTCCATATGTCTCATTGAATGGCCGAGCGTATACAAATAAATGATTAATTAAATAAAATCTTTTTAAAAAGGTTCTTCAACTCTGGCTCGAGATCATCAACACTCTTCCAGTAAATTACACCAGGCTGTGAAGTTGCAAATAAAATGTAGTTATTATTTATTTTGAATACGCATGCGATATTATGGATTTAACCATAACTTATATTGCGTTTCGCTTAAGATTTATAAGGAAATAATTATCACATTCAAGATTATAAATTCTACAGTGCTATCCCTTTTTATTAGGTGCTAAGTTACGCACTTGCTTCCGACAGCATCTTTTATATTTACCAGTAAAGGAATTAATTTTGATTCTGCTGGTCATTAGTGAGATGTTTTACTACATTCTTACCTTGAAAATGAATGATATATTATTGTGAATTCTCACACTATTTTTACTAAAGGCAAAGAAAAAAATATATAGTATTGAAATCCCACATAATTAATGTTTATTTCCACACTGTATTTTAGGTAAATGAATATTTATAGAAAACATACAGATATTAGAGGCCCATCTCTGAAATCGGATAACTATGTAATTTCTACATCAGACATATCTTAACAGATATATTTTTTAAGGAGAATTGGCTATCATTTGCTCAATCTTACTTATTTTCGATTTTTTGAAAATTCGGTAGATGTGGGAATCGACCCCGCATTCCCCGGATGCTAGGCACGCACGCTTACCCCTACGATACGAGGGAGATTATATAAAAAGCAATAAACTAGGTGTCAGTAGTTTCCCCTCAGTGCGAACGATTATATTATTGTTTCATATTAAATATGACAAATTTAAAGATAGTCCACTAGCAGTAATATAAAATTTTAAAATGATATTTGCTCTTATCAGTTTAATAAAACTGATAAGGTGAAAATAATTAGTCATTATCTCTAATATATATAGTTGATACAAAATGTTTCTTTGTTATAGGTATTATATTACCAGGATATTATAGTTACGAGAAGGTATACGTTTATTTCATGGTAACTATTATGATGTACGTTATTAAGAGAAATATTTAAAAAAAAATGTGTGTTCGGTTTATGATTTTGTTTAAACAATTTCGCGGCAAATTTGTTCGATTGCTTTACTTCTGCTAGCCTGGTAATTGAATACTGCACAAGAGTATTGCGACAATGTACGCTGTACGTAATCGCCAAAACAATTACAATGAGAGCGATGTGTAGCGTAACGGCGACTGAGATCCATCCATTGGTCGGCACGTATTCGTGATTGACTTCAGCATCACGAAGCGCCTTTACTTCTCAACTCTTTTCTCCGATTCATTATGTTTGCCTGGTACCGGCGGCCGAGTGCGCCGACTCGGTATTTTTGGAACGTGTTAGATTTTTTTTTGCAGCCGCTCGCCATGCTCGTTCGTCGCATGTTTGGCGCAATTACGGCGGCGCACACACTGTCAGTGTAATATGAAAAATATTTACCTCCTTGCTCTTATGTTATCCGATGCGAAGAAGGAAATTCATTTCAATACTTTGAATGCGTAAAATGCAAAAATTTAGAATTTGACACACATTTTAAAGTGACGCCCCCCGATGTAAACAACACGCTTTTACTATCGCATTTTTTCATACAATTATTACTTTTTTTGTATACAATAAAAAAAGTATACGAATTTTATAAAAATTATACCAGTGACACAGAAAAATTTATCTTCGACAGATAAATATATTTACCCTCCTCACCAAATGAACAAAAATTTATCACAAACTATTAATTCATGCAGAAAAGAGATGCACGTGGATTGTTATGTTTATTACATACGATGTATTCATTGTATATACACGATATAATAAATTCATACTTGAATATCTTTCGCAAATATTATGTATAGGCTTTATAAATAAATTATAATCGTTTAAAAATCCCATTAATTCTCCCATAAACCGGAATATGGAACTTCCTTTTCCTTTTCAACTGCCATGTATGTAATGAAGACCACTTGGTGTTCACTTAAAGAAAGGAAATGAGAATACAATAGAAAGTTATTTAATCGAGCTATTCCTTGTATTCTAAATAGTTCTTGGTTGGTTCATGAAGAAATAATAAATACAAATAGATCTAACGAAAAATATAATTGATTGGTTGGCGCAATATTTATATGAAAGAAGTAGGAAGTGATATTATATTTGTCATAAAAAGAAAAAGAATGAATATGAAAAAGTGTTTGAATTAATTATATCGTAAAATATGGTATTTTGGTCAAAATCTTTTTGTTTGTCTGTGGAAACGTAATCTAGGTAATTGGTGCAACATTGAGACGATACTAATATATTGTAAACTATGCACTAGACGTCACCATAATTGGGCCATTCCCAATTGCAACCAAAAATACAATGTTGTGTTTACCGAATAATTAACAAAATGTGTTACAGATCACTGTTTCGTTTAATGGTTCAATTATTACAAATAAATATTACAAAGTATAATATCTTTAAAATTGATTTTATTATTGTAAGTAATGCAGTTATAATCGGAGCACAGCGCAACCATTGTCTTACTAAAAAGACTGCGACAAGGTTCACTCTATTTTGTTTATTTTCATCAGAATCGCAGGCATTGATCCGCTCCTTTTCTGTGGATTGGCATGCCGTCCATGGATTCAGCTTCTTTAATAGGACCATACGGGAAGTGACGTGCATATAAAACTGTGAGAATAATAACTGCCGCTATGTCAATTTAATGGCGGTGATATCGATATTTTTACTACCCACTAAAGTTGTAGATAATATAATATTAAATACTTAATTTAAATATGTTTCATACTAAAGCTGTTAATTATTATTTATCTCACTATCATTAAACAATTCAAATATTGATTTTACAGTGTTATCAGTAAATTTTGGGTAAAATGTACATTAAATTTTGAGATAAAAGGGTCTCTTAGTGATGTAGTTGTTAAATATAATACTGGGAAGATTATATGCATGAAGGAACATTTTCAATTATTAAGTGTAATGTTGAGCAGAAACTAGAATATAGAAAATAATTCTTATTCTCATTTTATTTAATTATTTTTAAATGATTAAAACAAACACTGTGGTAATTCCCTAACACTCAAATACAAAATCGTCGATGTGTTAAAAACGAACATTTTCAAAAGATTTTTTATTTTTAACGAAAAAGATTTTTTCATGCGTCGATATTTTTTCAGGTAATATAATTTGGACAATATCAATTCAAGGTTGCAATTGATGTTTAAATTTTTCATAATTATAGTAATACTGTTTATATTAGTGCTATAATATTCAATTCTATAATAATTTCTGCTATGCTACACATATTTCGTATAAATAAAGCCCTAAAATGCTGAAAAGTGAATATCCAGTAACTAATAAGAAAACATGTATTCATAAATTAAATACTCAATTTAAGGTAAGATAGGGTTAAAATATTATATATGTGTGAGCTAATGCTAGATTATTTCAGATAGAGCATATTTACTGGTATCAGAAAAGTTTTTTCTTTCAATACAGTATGTACCAAAAAATTAACTCCGTAACTATTTGCTTTGAGCTTGTTAATATAGCCAGTTATTTATGATGTATGCTGTCGATAAAATATAATCTGAATCGCCTAAGCTGAACTGAATGGAAATATTTGACACTCCAGCTTACATATAAAGTCCTATATATACATTTGAAATGTCATTTATTCTGTTTTCTTAGCGTGCGTCTATTTTTAATTCGTCGAATTAAAAGAAATCAAATTTGCCTTCCCGAAGATACGCCACTGCTTTTGTTACTTCTAGCTGCAGACCAGCACAAAGCAGCTAGCCGGGAAAGTTTCTTGAAAGCTGAAATGTCGTGACGGAGTCATCGAAGAGTGGTGACACGTCCGATCTCGAGTGACGCCTCTCGGGCGTACATAAATGGAATTAAGTGTAAACTGATGGACGAAAATTTGAATACTTTGCGAGGAAATCAGTTCTTCAGTCATTTTCTGAAATATTTTTTTACAATCTTAGCGAGAGAGACTTCCATTTATAAGTATTTTAAAAAAAATCCTGCATACAGTAACTCTCATAATATCCAGTGGCGAGACGTTAGTGTGTGAGCTTCTGAGACGGAGATTGCAGGTTAGATGTCGGATTTTGAAGAATCTGCAAACATGCAGAACTGGAAGTCTAATGCGTTGAGAAAATTGTTTAACAATCAAAACTCGATGAAAATATGTTGAGACGTGTCTTCATATTGCGAAGATCTTTATACTTTATTTTCGGAATCGACATATTTACCCTGTGTCAATCAACATATTCCACTTTCGGAGTGGACATGGTAAAAAATCTGCATCTTTGGATTTTTTAAATCCAGTAAAGTTAGAAATCAACCTCGCAATCTACGGCTTCAAAGTACTCACACTAATCTCTTGGCCACCTGGGAGATGTAAGCGATCAAATGCTATTCTTTTAATCGTTTATCTTAAAATTTCAAAAACCATAAGCAAGAAATTACACTGTGAAATTAATTTTATATCGAAAAAATACAGCATTATTCGATAGATAAAATATGTATGGTTGTTCTTGCATAGGGAATCGGTTTGCAATTAAAATTCGAGTCTATGGAAACGAATATTAAAACACATTATAGGTCCCAAATCTTCAAACTAAATTTCATGAGTTTAAATAAATAAGTCAATTTTACCATCGACCTTTCAGTGATCCCAATGCATGGTTGGCCATACGAGAGTATGTTATACATTCATATTAAGGAAGTCGTGCATTTCTGCAACCATAATCTACCATTCTAGTTCACAGAATCTGTATTTAAAATCCGCATCGGACTGATATAGGGAAGCTATTAAAACTGTACAGTGATATTATACCAGCGAGTTCAAATTTAATCTTACACACCATCTGTTTAATACCTAAACAGAATTAAGTCATAAATTTATTATCATGCAACGAAATTTATTATATATATCATAGATAATAATGATACCTACGCATCTCCATATTTTAAAGAATATTTTTACTTACACGTTTATTATCAAAAAAATGATTTCACGATATTTTTCTTAAAACAATCCACAAAAAAGACAAAATATTTCTAGATCGAAGATGACTTGATTTAATGTTACAAGTTAACTGCATTAACTTGTTAACTGAGTAAGTAAAAACGTAATCGTATTGCTCGGTAAGGGAGGTTACGGGTTTAGGACCTGTAACTGCATAAAAATCAACGTGTTTTTGATGTATTGTCAGGGCCGTGGTGTGTTACGATGCAAAGACGCGGTCACCTCAGGCGGCATCATGTAAGGGCGGCAAAAGTATCGAAATTAATACAAACGCTCCTAACGTACGAACCATATAGGGGCACCGTCATCAAAAATCCAAATTCGCGAAAATAGAGAATTTAACTTAGCGCGAGATCTAAAAAAAAAAACAAGAAACTAGATGGACGTGATTTTGGGGCGCGAGAGCGGCGGCATTTTAATCAACTTGCATCGTACTGAGAACATGTACCACACGGCCTTGCATCTTATATATGCAAATACTATACTCTCTTTTCTTTTTTTTTCTATTTCTCTTTTAATTCTTACTTTTATTTAGCGTCATTTTACAATATTTACTTTGTTTTCTATATGTTTTTGAAACATATTGTACGTAAATTTTTACATTTTTATTATGTGTAATGTCCTCAACGTATAAAATGATGTAATAAATAAATCAAAAAATATCTAAATAAATTGTATAAATAAACCAAAATCAAATACGAAATATGAATGAGAATATAGTTCAGAACACCGATGACAATTTGCTAACGGTATGTAATTTTCTTACAGGTATTAAATAAGTGTAAGCATGAGTAATGTATATCTCAAAAAAATATTGCACTCCCAAAATTCCGGCACCTCGGGTACGAGTTCTTGGTGTGGATACATAAGATAAGATATTTAAAAATACAAAACTGTCAAAAGAGTCGTGACGTTTGTAATAATCAGAGATAGAAAATCAAGTTATGCAAGAGTCTGCTCTCTATTCCAAGGCTCAGACATCAGATGGCAATACTATTATATACATAATAATAATATGATCCAGATTTTTGTGCGAAGGTTAACCTCAGCCGTTGCTATCTGCAAAGACGATCTTCACGATTGCAATTGTGTAACAAATCGCCCTGGGATAGTCTCCCGCCTGTATCTTCCATTGCCCTGTATCAGAGATGTCTTGATAAACCTTATACCGGCTCGCAAAAATAGCTTAATAATACTTCATCCATTTCGAAAGTAGGACTATCAACAGATACGTGGATCAGTGTACTATTATCAAAGCAGCAGGATAAGGCCACGGGCACGATAGATGACGCGGCGACAGAGCGACGGCTGCTAATCGACGGAAACAGATATGAAAACTAGCTATAAATAGGTGAGTGAGCAATTTGTTGTGCCGACAACGTGTTGCCGCGCTGCCGAACTTACTCACTCACCTGTTTATAGCTACTTTGCATCTTTGTTACTGTCGCTTTGCCGCCGTCGCTCTGTTATCGTGCCCCTAGCTTTAATAAAAATTATCGTTTATTAATAGATTTATTATTATAATTTGAATTTTTTAAATCTTACATATTGTGAATATTACAAATTATTATATGTATACAATATAAGATAAAAATACTTACTTAAAAGCAAAATGGGTATAATAATATAAATTGGATAACAGTTAAAAAAAAATGTAATCTAAGGAAACCTACCGAGTGAGTTGGATGGGATTTAAAAATATGAGAACTCACACCCCAAGCGATTTCGCTGAATACAATCTTATACCATTACAAGTCAGGTCTACGTTGAATATTATTTAGTGCTTAAACAAAAACTCTCTGATCTTGGGCATTGGACGATGGTTCTAATAGTTCATTATTACTTGATCACACCTTGATATCAAAACTCAAGAATATGCCTGATACAGATCAGATCTTGTGACGAAGACTGAGAGATATAGAACCATATACGAGGTGGGCAAACTACTAAATGGGTGAGTGTATCAACCCTCATATGTATTATATTAAAGATTAATTTTAAAATCGCATGGGAACTATCAGCGAATAGATCCGTTGTGTAGATACTAAATAACCAATTCGGCGCTAATTTCGTAAATGTGATGTTAAAATTTATTTTGTTAGTTATAGTTTAGCGAGCTGGTTGTTAGTTTCTTTACTGAGGGACAGCACTGTTCTTCATAGTCATAATTCTGACCTCTGAGGTCAATTATTAAAATTGTACGAGGGTTCATGCATCAGGCGAACAGCAGATAGTTGGTCGCTGAAGTCGCAAAGGTAAACTATGCTGTAGTACGGTCAGTCACTCCCAATGTGATTCTTCATGCTTGGATCGCGGACAAAAAATAAAGTTTAAAAAACATTAAAAAAAAAATACTTCCACATTTAGTATCCGATAGTTACTAGCTATACCATAGTTAACTATTTGACTGCTGAACTATATTATCGCTGTGGAGCGAAAAGTCACAAACTAACAATTTTGGTAAAAATGAGTTAGACACATCATAGTTCATAATTTTGATCGATTAATTTTGAAAATCTCCCCGGTTAGGGTAGTTGATAGCGTACGCCCCTAGCAATCCGGGGAATGCGAGATCTATTCCCCATCTATCAGATTTTAAAAATCTTAAAATGCAGTACTGGATGCCCGTTGGGTTGAGCATTTGTCTGACAAACGATTCTCGTAAAAAATAATCTGTTAAGACGTCTCAACATTGTGGAGATCCTTTTACTCCACTTTTGGAGTGGATATCTTCACATTGTGTAGATCCATATGCTCTGCTTTGGGAGCGAACATGGTATATATTTTTTGTAAATGACAGATTTGATATTTAATTAATATCAAATTTGTCATTGTTTTTAGCATCATTATTTTATTTGCAAGTCTTTATTAGGCAGTCTTTGACTTAAAGGGCGCGTTTTGCCGCGTTGGTTGTCAACGTTGATACAAATAATCTTATGTACAAATTGATATTGCACACACTTTTTATTTAGTATGCGATATTTTCCTTTAAAATACAGTCGTAATTGTGAGATATTCTTAATTACAATATATATCAAATTATAAATAAATGGAGGACTGGACACCTATTGGGTTGAGCAGATTGTTTTATAAGTTTCCGGAAAAAATGCTCTGCCTAGACATGTTTTTACACTGCGGAAATCTATATGCTTCAATTTAGGACCGAATTTGGTTAAAAAGAATTTTCTTTTAAATCTTTTCTTGTAGAAACGCCTGACTGTAGTAACAGAAAGACTTTCGATGCGATTTTCTCACACGCCTAACGCATAACCTACTCGTAGTCGAAACAAAGGTGTGGATTTGTTAATAAATACACCGTGGCCAATGAATAATGCGTTTCGTGCGATAGTAAACAAATAAAAACATTAACCCGTCGTTCCAATACCGACTTAGAACAGCCTGGCTTTGCAGAGTGGAAATGCAATAACATAACGAAAATGACAAAGTGCAATAAAATCGCCTGTCGATGTAAATATGATGACTTTAAATTCCATAAAGCTATTGACGGTAAGATTTACAAATAAGGCTCATTTCGATCTACATTCGAGTCATAATACGCATAAATAAATTCCACAAAAAAACAAATATGAATGATCACACAAAAAAAACTTACATTACTTTGAAAAGTGAATTATATAGTGTATGTTCCGTATGCTTTTAAAACCGCATCAATACAGGAAGTTAAAGTATACCCAACATTGAAAAAAAATAAGAAAAATATGGATGTCAAAAAAATCATTGAAAAGTCTAGACGAATTTGATTCATTTATTTTTAGCTTTATTTATTTGATCTTACTCCTTATTGGAATGAGTGATGGTTTTGCATTAGTGTTATGTTCGGTGTTGTTTATGAACTCGTGGAACATTGATTTTGACATGAAAGAGACAGTCTCCGCACCAAATTTTCGTCAAAAATGTATGAGAAAATCACGACCATTTATTTTTATACCATGTTCGCTCCTAAAGTGAAGCATATAAATCTATATAGTGTGAAGGTATCCACTCCGAAAGTCGAGCATATAGATCTCCGCAATTTGAAGACGTCTTGACAGATTATTTTTCACGAGAAACATTTACAATTGCTCAACTCAATGGGTATCCAGCCCTACATTTGGATATTTTTAAATTCGATAGATGTGGAAATTGAAGCCGCACTTCTCGAATTGCTAGACGTGCACCCAAACCTCTACGCTACCAGGTACAAAATAGTACCAACATAATTATTTCTTTCTATTTTTTTTTGTTTTGGTCTTCTCTTCTTAGGCTGATTTTTCCTCCCTGAACATAAATGAATACAATTTACTATTGAAATACGTCGATAATTATTTTATTGATGTTTTGTACAGTTGTAATAATACCGACGCTATTTAGGCAAAAAGCATTAACTCTCACAGAACACTTACGCCTTGAATGATTCCTCTGCATGCAAATTTGACAGGCCCTTCTTTTTATAACATCTAAAGCTAGATTTTGATAGCAATTGACGCATTTGCGGCTTGATTGCTTTTAACAGAACGAAAAATATATGAGTATTTCCATTTATAATGGTTGTGAAACACGGCTATATGGTTTTTCATAATTTCTGTTCAAAACATATAGACTATGTGTGTTATCCTATCTTGTACTGTACAGTACAAATATATAATAAATATAAAAGATGGCGTTTGAAACTCAATATGTTTTTATGTGATAAAGGCATCATAGAGGTAATTTCATTTTCGTGTTTACATTTTATGTATGTAGGCACATATTAGAAAGTAGAAGATCGCGTTTCAAAACAATAAAATCAATTGGTACGCTTCGTCATTTTTAATTTTCTGTACGAGCACTAAAAGAAAAGCGTGGGTATTGTAACCGTGATTGAGTATGCGGGCTCGTGTCATATACCTGTGCACGTGCGCGCCCTTGCACGGGTCTACCGCGTAGCGTGAAACAGAAATCATACGCTCAATTGCAACATGGTATAATAATGCAATTATTTTCGAATTGCATCCAAATTGATTTGATACGTTTTATCATTTTTTTTATATAATATAGATTGGAATCAGACAATACGATTTGAACGTGTTGCAACATTTATTATCCAAGTCTACACTACAAATATACAATATATAGAGTGTGGAAAGGGAAAAAACGCAACCTACACAGAACAAATTTTACAGGAGGCACATAAACGTATATTTAATAATTTTGGATCAAAGTTAAATATTAAATAGACAGTTTTTAAAGTGCAGAAATACTAAAACTGGTGTATTTTAGGAATACCAATAAAACTGATATGATAGAACCAACGTTCCCTCTAAGCCTTAGACCTCTAAGGTGTGCGCATGTGCGGCCGCACATCTGTTAAGAATTTCCCGCACACTGTCTTGATACCCCGCACACATTTCAAAGAAAGGAACTTGTAACTATATTTTTGTTTGATATTTAATGATAGGGTTATTACGTAACCTCCATATTGGAAAATGTAATTCATGATTCCGTGGTACATTATGTTGACTACTTAATTTTATCTATGTATATTTGCACACTCGCTTCTTTTTTTCTTGCACACATAAGTTGATGGACCGCACACATCAGTTGATGGTCCGCACACACAATGATAAAATTAGAGGGAACATTGGATAGAACTCATTTTCTCTGATTGCAAATTTCGTCGCTTTATTTCATGGTGAATCTTTGATACTGGATTTCAAAAAGTACTGTAAATGTTATCAAACTAACCCTCATAAAAAATAACTCGTCACGATAATTCTTCCAGTTATGGATATCTATATGCCACATGTGCTTTAAATATATGAGTAAAAAATGTGTATGGTAAATACATTCATAAAACAACAGTGATTTTCACAAATTAAAATATTATGTTGTGATGTTAAATTGAAATTACATTTAATTTGATTGAATTTAAACTATTATTTATATGGATGATCAAGCGTTGATCAATTCCTAAAGCTACCAATTAATAAAGAAGAAATTTTCCGACAGTGATCAGCGACGTTATAAAACGTTATTAAAATTCTCTTTATGGAATTCATATAATTATAATGTATCGTCTACCAGTAAAAGTGCGTAAATTATTATAAGTATGATTATATCAAGGAGATTATCCAGTCATTAAACTCTTATTACGTTAATGTTTTTCATATTACATGGCCATAATTATTATATAATGCAAATTTCACACTTACCTAGGGCAAGGTATGGCTAAACTTAGCTATACTTTAGGAGAATATGTATATTATTTCATATATATACGAGTGTATGATACTTTCTTATGGCAAAACAGCTTAAGTCAGTACAATTTTCTTCGTTGCATATACAATTTCGAATATGAACGTTTAAAATTGATAACATAATGCAAGGAAAGCTCGCAGCGGATTACTGTAATGTAATGTTATATTGTGCAATGTTATTCAAGTATACTATAATTGTAATATGTAAAAATTATACAGGTCATTTAAATGCAGTTAACAAAAGCGGTTTACGAATTACATCGTAATGAATCATAATCAGTGATCAATGTTTATACAATATCATTATCACTACACTGCGCTCACATAAGCAAAACGCAGCTTATAGCAAAAATCATACATAAAAATAAGTATGACGCAATATCCTCAATGAAATTCTGAACATAATTTGATAAGAAAATAAATAGAAATTCATTTATTTTAGTATACAAATCATCATATGTAATGTATTCTTTATTTTTCCAAAAATATAAAGTTTCTCGAAGCAAGAATACAATAAAATTTGATTCAAGGGTGAAAACACAGTATGTGAAACGCATGTGGTGTCTTTTTTGCTTAGGAACGTTGACTCGCTGATTTTTTGTCTATGAATTAGGACATATTGGGCAAGCCCTACATTGGTATCATATAGCCATTGTGATGATCTCTTTTCGTATTTTTTGACCAAATAATCATCTTTAAAACCATAAATTTATTTTAATTTATTACTTTAGCATAATTGCGCTAATGCGAGCACAACACGAGTGCGTTGCAACCTAAGTCTTGAGTAGTTTATATTATTGTAAATCCCAGCATGTTTACGCCGAATAAAGTATTGTAGATTGTTTCTTGATATCAGATCTCTGATATACGATTCATTAAGATAGGGCGTGAGGCTGGTAAATGATGGGCACAGTTTCAAGATCTATTCCGTTGGTGAAACTTTGACTCTTCAAAGATACTTCTTCCTGAAACTCGTCGGTTTCTTATCATTCCTCTCTACCATCAAAGCCGTGGTCTATCAGCCTACGTTTTTTCTTATGCATAAACATTTACAGTATTGTCAAAGAAATCGTATTATTCTTGTAAATAATATGTCAAACATATCGGAGACGGTAAATCCGAACAAATTCGTTAGCTCGCCATATTGGTGGTGTACAATTAATAGCTAGTTATTATAGCAAGACTTAAAATATGTCTCAAAATTTTCAAGCAAATATTTGTAAATTTAATAGCCATTAGAATTTTTGTACAATTATTTGGAAATTCTATAAATGTCACATACCAATCTAAATATTTTTATTTTAGATAAAAGTTTTGATGTAATATTTATAATTTTATCAACCCTTGGGATATTTCATTTCGTCCTTCCATGGGGAAAACATGACGTAGAGATCTATAATAAAAATACATACACTTATAGATTATCGGGATAAAGGCTAGTTGAAATAATTTCATGCCTTAAATGAAATTAAAAAAAATAATTCAAACGAAAAGAAAACTATGGGCGTTTTAATCATCAAGTCCTACCAAACTAAGATTTATTGTCTATTAAAAACGTTTTGTCTATTCACGTAGTTGATTGGTTCCATTCACACGTTATTGTTGAATGAAATAACAAATACGTGTAATTTTGTTGCAAAATTGTAATATACAAATGTATAATTCTGAAAGCGTACATTAGAATTTCTGTCAAACGTCGTTTTTGATTACTTAAGTGCCGGACTAATGGCATTAATAATTTAAATAAACAGTTGCGAAATCAAATATTGCCTTCATACCACACACCGTACGTTTTGAATAAATGACAAATCAATCAAGTTTTTCGTGATATTAAGGTTAGAACGTATTATTGTTAACTATGCGTTTTTTTAAAGCGTGCCCACACCGGCAGTTGAGGATATAGAGCTCCAGAATGTGAAAATTTGTCTTGGCAAATCTTTATCAGCCTTTATGAGAGTTGTGTATCAACCAATGACTCAATCTATTGGGTATACAGCCTTGAATCATACGTTTATATTCTGCACCTAATTATGAGGCTTAGTTTTAAGCTATTCATTTAAAACTTTAGTCAACGCTCCAATGAACCTCAAAACAACAACATGTCAATTTGGAAATCGTTGCAGGACACAAAACCCGCTGAATTTTCTTTAAAAGTCAGTTAGTTTGTATGGTATTCTTTGTTCATGAGTATGATGATAGGTGAGTCGCAAGTAATTATGTATCTCTTTTATGCGTTCCTTCTATCCATCTGGCTACGTTTCATTTAAAAATAAGAGGTAATATTTTTCGTTTGTACAGCAAATTAACATAACAGAGCTTTTCGTTAGCTTATACTAAAACATTTTTATGAATATAATGACTGATAATATATTCGAATCAAAAAAATCTGTTTAGGTTCATAATACTCTTATATCAGTATATGAATGTAGTAGCTCTACATTTTTAGTAGAGTGTTAGTCAAAGTTTTATTTAAATTCTAAATTATTTAAAACTGGTAAACTTCCATATGTGAGATCACTGT
>JAGVSQ010000763.1:0-28323 GCA_022683975.1 Rhyacophila evoluta
ATATTTTAATGTCCATTATATTCACAATATACGCAATAAGTTTCGGTAAAAAGTAACGAAATTGGTATCTAGGTATATATTATAATAAAAAATTTCTATGGCCTTGTAATTATACCATAGAATTTTTAGAGTTATACAATTTTTGAGTATACGGAAAGGTTATCTATTAATTTATCCCTTTTTTATTCTACACATTAAAAAGAGAGTCGTCTAAATAATCTTTAAAAAAAGTTGAAGTATATATTATTTTACATTTAACGTGGTATTTGTTAATCATTAACTTAATATATTTAAATGTATGGAAATGCAAAACATTCAATCTATGGAAAAATGCGTTGGATATATTTTGTGTGCAGCTAAAATTTCTGTATGACCATGGCAGGTGCGTTGTCAGTGGTTATCAGATATTTTAAAAAATATATTTTATTTTTAATGAAATTTCAATGAATTTAAGTGATAAGTTTGAAGCCTGGGACTAAAACCATGATCCACGAAGAAGTTTAAAAATATAAAATCAGCCTATGTTTAAATTAAATATCTATTATTCACAACAATTTACAGCATTAAAAATTAAATGTGGGGTTTGAATATGTTTTCCATCCCGAGAGAATTTAATTCATTTATTGTTTTTTTCTCTCCGCAATGTAAAGACGTCTTGACAGATTATTTTTCACGAGGATCGTTTGTCAGATAGTTGCTCAACCCAAAGAGAATCCAATGCTGCATGTTTAGATTTTTAAAATCCTATAGATTGAAAATCGAACTCCCATTCCCCGAATCGCTAGATGCGCACGCTACCGACTGCGCTAACTGGGGAGACTATTTATTGTACTGTGTCAATTTTTGGTTAAAAAAAATTATTAATAAAAGTTTTTATTAAATTAGCTAATATATACATATATATACCATGTTTGATCCCAACGAGGAGCATATGGATCTACACAGTGTGAAGATATCCACTGCGAAGGAGGAGTATATGGATCTTCTCAATGTGAAGACGTTTTGACAAATTATTCTCGTTTGTCAGACAATTACTCAACCCAATACGCATAATATATATACATATAGTTTTATTAAACGTTTTTAATACACACAATTGATTTGGTTCACAAATAAACTTTTATTTTGAGCTTACAAAATATACCTTTAAATCGACTGAAAATATTTCTCAAGAGATAAAGTGCCTATAATATAATGGAATATTTGAAGTAACATATATGTGCTACAAACTGTTAAATGGCGAATAAAATACATGACAGAGATCTTATACCATATTTGTCTGTACAGAGTTTTTTTTTTAATTTCACAAAAAAATCCACATTAAATCATATGGTTCAATTATGTCACGGGCTTTTCTATTTATATTATCAGCACGCCTCCTCAAAAAAAAAAAAAAACAAAAAGCTCTCGAAAATAAACTTCTTACTCCACATGAGTTTGGATATCTAAAATAAATGAGTACTTTTACGAAATGTGAGGCTGCAACAAAAAATCGTTTGTTTGTCGTGGTTTTTCATGTTTTGCGTTTCCAAGTAGAAAAATTCTAGCAGCACGTGTAATATTGTATACTTGTAATTTTCGTTGTATATGAATTTTAAAAGATGATAAAAAGCATAACATTATGCTTACAAGTTTTGTTAAAAAATCACTGCATGCCCAATATTATCATCTTTCTATTATATTACAAAATATTGGTTCCGACGAAGTGATTATTTACAAAACAACAATTAAAGTATAGGAATTTTGTATGAAAATAAAAACAATTATAAGAAAAGTATCTCGTAAAACAATGTAGATTTATTAGTCCAGACGACTGTATTGTCGAAAATTTTTAATAACCCTTACCACTTGAATCTATTTGAAAGAACGATTTTTAACTAAGACAAAAAATATATTCAGGCAGCTGTCTACACCAGTCAAATCTTGTTTCGATTTGTATTCTTCGTAAAAAGACACTAAGACAAGTTGTAGTAACTTCGTTAATTAATTTCTCGTTTTTATTGTCAAATTTACTTGAAAAGGAAACTTTAAAAAAATAGTATGAATAAATTACAAAACAAAGTTAATAATTTATTAGAAATATCGTAGACTTTATTGAGTTAGATTTGAAAAAAAACCAGTTACTTTGTTCACTGCTTAGAATTTTTTTTACACGATTGTTTATTTATAATTGTTTTAATGGATATGCACGTTTATTAAATGTACTGATTTATATATTCTGTATCAAATAATTATGACAAATAGTTGAGTTTTTTTTTAGTTTTTTAAATTTTTTTTCAGTTTAACGTGTTTTTTTAACTAATATCGAAAATTTTAATATCGTATCAATACGTAGTTGCTTGCCTCTGCATCACCGGCCACGTGTCCATACCCGTTATGTTGGCGTATACCATGGGGTGACGAACATAAGCAGCTTCCCAAGACCTTGGTTGGCGTGCACAAGAATGTGCTTGATTCCTATTATAACTATTTATGCCCTATTGATATTTAGCCTTGTTAAAAAAAGCCGTCTTGCTCGCTGTAAACTTTAAAAAAAAATTTTAAATTTAGAAAATTATTTGCATCCGGCAATTTGCCACACAAGTTCGATCAATAATTGAAAATGAATTTATTTACAAATTAATCTTGTATCATCCACAAGAAGACATATTTGCGTTTTTAATAAAGTCACGTATACCGGATGCTAATTCCACTGAAAGTATAGAAGTCAGACACTATTATGTCAATATGTTTATCTAGAAGCAAAGCTTGGACATTTTTAATGTTTTCTTCACGTCCAGATGTATTTCTGCATCAGGTATTACAAAAACGCCTGTCTTACCAAAGCAGCAATCTTAATATAATTCTGTCAGCCAAATAAGATTTATCATTTCATATGTATATGTATACAATAAGGGGGGTTTTCTAATGAAAATATTATCATCAGTGGGGAAAATTTCTGTATTTATGTATTCATTTGTTTGTATTTGTATGTACTTGAATATATTTTTATTAGCAGGAATACACGACACGCATGTTGTATTTAACATAAAAATAAGGAAAAAACTTTAAATTTCGGCTGTTAACAAATATTTAATTTTTTTTTTATAATAATCGTATAAATTTGCTATTGTAACTAAGCAGCATTAAACGTTTTGTCAAAAGTAATTATTGCAATAATTGAAATAGTAATAGTTTTTTTATACTCTGTAGAGATATAATAACTGTCTCCTCGGGAGCTGAGAGGTTAGCGTGCGCGCTTTGATCCGGGTATAGCAAGTTCGATGCGCACATCTGCTGGATTTAAAAAAATCTATAAATTTAGGGCTGGCTTCCCATTGAGCTGAGAAATAATTGTCTGACAATTAATTCTCACAAAAAAAAAATCTGTCAAAGCATGTCTTCATTTTACAATGATCTATATACTCCACTTTCATAGCGGATATCTTCACATTGTATAGATCTATACGCTCACCATGAAACATTTTGACTGTTACAAATGTAATAATCCAAATTTTTGTGGTTTTTCTCTTTCTGTGTAGAGATTTGATTTAAGACAAAGAGTTTTTACCAAGAAAGTAAACAATTTGTTAAGAAATTTATTTGTTGAAGTTATAAATAATATTGTGTTAATTAATTTGATATAAATTAAACAAAAAGATCCGTTTAATAATTGCATCAAACATGTTTCATTTGGAATTAACAAATTGTTGTGAAGTTCACTTTATTTGAATAAAGTTATTTATACTTTTGTTTTGTGCTTAACTTCAAAAGTAATTTGCTTTATTTAGTTAAAGGAAGGTATTTAAATTGTCACAATTCAGAACGAATACTTATCAAAGAACAAATATAGAATTCTTCAGTGAAAACTTGGCCGGATTCTATATTGTTTCTATACCTCGCATTGTCTTTATATGTTTGTACTGGCAAAGAACTAAACAAGTTAAATCAGCCTTCCGAATAATAAGCTGGCTTTTAAATTTACTGTAAATTTTTGTTTTCAATATAGTTTTAATCACATATTTAAAAAAATACTGTCATTCGGCATACAATACCGCAATGTTTGTGTTGATGCCATTTGATTCTAAATCTATGTATCCACATATTTCCGTTCATAGATTTCTGGATATTTGGTTGAGTTAAAGTCCTTACAGACATTTTAAATTTTTTCCTACGATATACTTTATCCACAAATATTTTTTTTTCTTCTTTTTTATGGACGATTTGTATTATATCGCTAACGCGGTATTGCTTACTTAATGACGATATACAGTAGGACCTCAATCCATAGTTCTCAGATTTGTCATTGTCTTGCACCTTGTATAGTCAGTTTGTTCATATATTATAGTTTCGTAGTGTTTTGTGAAGTTGATAAAAGAATTTTTAGCAACTGTAAACACCATATGTATGCCTGTTGTATACATTGAGTAATTGCTTCATCACCGATTTTTTTGAAAACATCTTTCAAAATTTATGATACATGATAATTTAAATATAATAAAATAAATATACTAACGTATATATCGTAGTGTAATAATGTGAACATACTGTAAGGAATGTTTTTGTTTCTGTATTGTTGGTACAAACTATACTTTTGACACGTAAAACTACAATACTAACTGAATTTTATTATCACTATACGACAGCAAGTAAGTAACATAATAATGTACTTTTATGTACAGTGCTTTAATATGTATAAGAGCTTTAAAGGAAGAAACGACTTTTTAATGCTATTTTTAAGCATGCTATTTGTTATCTGTTGAGAATATAACGCGTGTAAGTTTGAAAAGGTTGAAAACACATCTTGACAATTTGTTTTCCAATAGGATTGGCTGTTGTTGTATTACTCATCATGCATCCATGCTCGTGGAAAACCTTAGAAAATAAATTGTAAATTTAGTAGTATATTTTTAGTGATTAGGTGGTGAAAATATTTCCAGGAGTATTAAGGTTTACAAAGCGAAGCAAATTAAAAATGAGTAGAATTGCCGAGAAGTTAGCGCAAATGCTTCAAAGCCGAAAGTTTTAGCCTCGATTTCTACATCTACATGATTAAAAAATCTTAATATATAAGAATGTGCGTTCAATGAATTAAGTAGTTGATAAAAGCAATTGCCGGGGAAAAGTCTTTCAAGATGTGTCTTCATATATTTAAGATTCATATACTTTATTTTTGGAATGGACATTTTTATACCGTGTAGATTCATATGCTACAATTTTGTAGGATACATTATAAAATAAAAGAATATAATACTTAAAAACGTCAAGAGCATAACGACATAATAACATGTAGTAATGAGCCAAAATTTAAAATGGAAATAAATATAATATACATGGAGAATCCAAGTTTATTGTTAACTTCAGTTGAATTGTCACATCACAAAAAGCTCTTTTTGAAATATTCTGTGTTATACAAGGTAGTATGCTGAAATTACGGATTGAAATATTGCTTTCAGTTATCCCAAGGCAACTAAATATAGATAAAGTAGTAAATGAAAAAGCTTATGAAATTCCGCTGATGAAAACTGTTGAAAAACATTTGAAGTATGTAATGTCAAAGTTAAATATAAAAGTACAAAAGCTTCTTATTTTTAATATTAAAACCTTGTCATGGCGATAAAAACCCCTTAGACACAAACATAATAAATAATAAAACAATTTTAATTTCAAAATATATATATTTAGATTAACTCTATTAAAATTTTCGAGGCGTTAAAATTTGATTTAAATACACTTGAGAATAAATGCGAATTAAAAACATGCATCAAATTCGTTTAAATTAATGACAAAACACGCTGTCTATTTTTTATTTTATTTTTAATTTAGGCGATAACTTATTCAGTTGTGTGTATCGTGACATTTCGAAAATTACTTTTTCGCGTTTTATTTATTTTTCTAAAAGATTTTAAAGGATCGCATTATTTAAGGGATTCCTGCAATAAAAATGGTGACATCTGAAAAATGGCTAAGCATTGCGACGTATTTTTTGTTGTTGAATTAGACATCAGTAACGTGAAATCCGGAAACATTGACACCATAAAACTTTACAACTAGTCTAGATGTAAATCAAATAAAATGGTCTAATGTCAAAATATTATATTAGACATACACACCGTTGAAATGCACGAAAACTAAAACGAGTCTTTCGTTTACCAATCTCATTAATTTTATAAGTTATTCAAGAAAAACCAATAACATTGATGTGGTAGAAAACCCTTTTATTGGTCGCAAATTTGACAGCCGATCCTTTTTTAAACTTAAAAGCTAAATGTAAAAAATAGTTTGGCATTTTAAGCTTACATCCTTTTGATAAAACGTATATTAAGTTGTATACATTCACATTATCATAAGAGTTACGTCCTTTTCCCTTTCTACAGTCGAATATGAAATTTAAAAATGAGACATCCAACAATCCATAAGATGCTACGTTTGTAATATATTATTTCAATTACTATGTTAAGCTCCGTTCTATTTGAAAATTGTAAACTTTCATGTATATAAAGTTTCTGTGGATTTGAATGTATTTTATTTCAAATACAACGAAGAACCCCGTAAATGTTTAATCAGTAAATAGACTTCAGTCCACGATCCATCATTCAGCTTTTAAATCTCAAAAGCCATACGCTGAAGCATGTTGGACGACTAATAATTAATTTCTACATAGTTATATGTATACTGTATACTGTAATTTAAAACCACAACCATATAAAAATAGGTATCGTGTAATAAAAAAAGATTTATTATATTTTGTATTAGATCAACAAAGCTTTCCGATCACTCATATTGGTGTGAAATTATACGCTCGGATTTTTTTTACGAAGCTTTGCTTCGAGCTATTTGTGCTGATCCAGTCGTAAATTTGTGTAAAACAGAATTTAAATTTTGAAACAACGAACAAAATTGGAAGTCAAAATAACAAGCATATGCTATACTAACAGAATAACAAGTTCTAACGTCATTTTGATGCAAAACTATATATTTTGTATTCGATAATTAGCCTTTGAATTCTTTTGAATTTCTGATCGAATGAATGAATGAAGGTGATTATTCTCAAAGTATCTGTTACGTTTTCTTTATGGAACTCAATGGCTTACATAGAAAATTGTTAACTATGTATTTTGCTTAGTTGTAAATGATTTAATAATGCAATTTAACATCCATGTGCCGTATTAATTTGACAACACATTCATTCACTCACAACGAGTCATTTTGATGTACCGAAAAAACTTCCCAAAAAATTGATTACTTCGAGATCTAGACTACAAAATAGATAACTCCGCAATTTTGTATCAAAAATCACCAAAAGTGTGTCGTTTGTAAGTAATTCTACAAATAAATCGTTTAAAAGGTGTTTTCTTTAACAAAACAATCGGCAAAAAGATTAAAAAACAATAACTCTTTAGGCATCAAAATTGTCAAAAACGAAATTTCACACAGCCATTAAATTTAAATGCACGTTTCAAATGTTTTTTTTTAATTTTATATAATCCATCAAATATGATGTATCTTACATTTCATATCATTGTTATGTTGCATAAATTAATGATCTTCAAATGCAAGGCATGATACAATCTTCGAAAAGTCACGTATGCACGCGGAATATCGCCCTTCAACTTGAGATAAGTCAAACTTCTAAATAATGCAATGTGATATGACGGATGTCTTCGCAAAATATATAGAGACAGGAAACAAAACAAATAGGTTTTGTGCTTGACTGGAGTTACTGACGTAATTGTGAGAGCTTGGTGTGAAATACGTTGGTTGTATGAAGACCAATTATTGAATGAAATTAGTCATAACTGGTCATAAATGAGCCACACCGCGATGGAACCGCAAAGATTTATTGACTTAGATATAACTTTTTGGTAAAGATAAAGAAAGCTTTAATTAGTAAAGATAACAAATTTTCAGAACTCGCAACACTTATAATTGTATCAAGGAGAAGTATTTATAAATTTGCTGGAAACTCCAGAAAAATTCGGTGTTGATGTTAATGAGTTATACTCAAACAGTAAGTATTATATAAATTATGATTGAGTACGTTTAATAAATTTGGATAGTTTGCATTAGATGAATACACCATATTTCGCCCCTTTAAAGGTAAATCTCATAAACTACATTTTTATAGTTTTGAGATATTGAGGTTTTAAGATATGTTTCGCGACATAAAATCCGTTTCGTATGTCTGTTTTTTCTCCGTTAGTAGGATAGCTATCGTCAAACTGATTTTTGCAAACGATATGCCTTGTAAAGATTAGTGGATCTATCAAAAAGTCATTTTGACCAAAAATGCACTTAATGAGTTTAATGGAAAGATTTCGATTTTTGTCTTATCAGTAATAGAAAAAAAAATGGAATATATCTTTAACGCTTGCGGGTTCCGAAACCGTAGACTTTGCAAATAAAGTGCACGCGCCGGGGACGACAAAAAAACTAAAGATGCAGGACTGGATACCTAATAGGTTCTTAGCAAATTCTCTTGAAATAATCTGTCAACATAAGTTTTCCCATGACGGAAATTTACATTTATACTCCGCTTCCTGATGAGACATAGTATAAAAATTAGTTTTTGTATTATTATTATTAATGATGGGATATTTTGCGATGTTAAGCCTGAGTTATTTAAATAATAATTGTATTACAGCTAATAGGTGAACTTACCACACCTACTAGATGTGGTATGAAAATTTGGTGTCAATTCCTTTGTAACTTCAATTAACCACTTAATATTATATTATATTACAAAATACAATCCCAAAAGTGCCCGAAGCTCAAAAACACATTAGACTTCCGAATCCCTATATTGGCATACGATTAGTACACGGGTGCAAATAATAGTAATTAATATTAGATATCAGATTACCAAATTGAAAGCTATTTCAACTTCTAAACTAAATTCATCGCAACCTTTCAGCAGACCCATTCAAAATTTGCTTTATCTCAAGTACGATTAAAGCATTAAAGATTTACTGAGCTTTGAAAGTTTTCACATGCTAAGCGCTAAAAAGCATTATAATTTGATTATTATTTTAAATCTCAAGTGACTGTGGAATGTTTTAATTTATTTATCTTTTAGATTGCAATTGTGTAGCCAAATTATCAACGGGTATTTTATTAAATCCTAATACATAGAACATCTACATTTTAATAATTAATATTTTTGACTGATGCTGCTTGATGGAAATTGATTTTAAATTCTAAATTATTTAAAACGGGTTTTAGCCTTGTTTAACTGTTTTAGAATCTGCATTTTATATTACCCACATTTTTTAATACCTGCATTCACTTCGCATTAAAAAATATTTTTTAAAATTTATTATTTACGATTCGAGCTTGCTTTTGATATTTTAGTAGAATTTTTATAATTTATTATAAAATAGCTATTGTCTAAATTTATTAGTAAAATTTATGTGATTTTTCATGTGTTATATAATGCTATTGAAATTTAACAATTTTCGAATTAAAAATACCAATTCTATCCATAACAATATGATCTTTGCATTGCTTTTGTAGTAAAATTTAACTTCCATAATAATTTTTTATTAGTAAGGATGCTGAAGATTAGAAGATACGCAAAACAGTTGATATAATATAAAACTTATCTTAATTTATCGGATTTATATAAAAAATAAATAAAGTTAAAAGCAAAAAAACTATTTTTTATTTATTTGAAAAATAATACGTGAGCACTGTCTGTCCATGAAATGAAATACTATTGCAGTATTTAAAATCGTAAATACGATAATTGTGACAGAAGATAAACCAATACTTGTTATAATACTGTAAATTATTATATTTTATTTGGCAAACATGTCTAGATTGAAAATATAAACGCCTTGAACCATGTTATATTAGTAATTGGTTAAGTGAGATATTTAATCAAATAAGATGATTGATCTTTTTAACACATGTCTGATTTTATTAATCTGTGTCAAAGTTACTAGACTGCATTAAAACAGAATTAAATACACTTATTGCAAGACTTTTATTTATGTAATTTATAACCACTCGTAATGATTTCAATTCAACCACTTAATTCAATTTCTACCACTTAATTATTCGTAATGACTTCAATGAACATTAATCTCGTTTATTAACACATTTTTACAAGCTCTTGATTTGAGGTATTCTTATAAAGACTTTTTTTGTAAGAATGCAAAAAAACTTTATTTGGCACGAGAAATCGAAACATCGGCTATTTTTAATCCCAAAGTTTTATTGTAATTTGCCAGTAGCAATGCCAATACGTATACAAATGTTAAGGTTGAACGAAATTACTTTGGTAATTAAAATTTTCCACCCGAGTGAGAGTGAGTTTAAGCGAATGTTGTTTTATTAATTATTAATAGAATATAATGAGTTTAATTCTTCCTCTAGGCTCTATTTCTCTTTTCTAAAATCTCTTTTCGTATTTAGTTAAATTTAATATGACCATTAGATTATTTGTTTTGTTTTATGCAAACGCATTTTTTTATTTTTGTAAATTGTCGTCTGCAAGCTGAATACCCAATGGATTGACAATCGGTTGATAAATCAATTTTTGTAAATTATTATCAAATTAAATTTGCCAGAAATTTACCGTTGATTTAGCATTTCCATTGTATGTTTCATAAATAGACGGCGTTTATTGATATTTTTCATTATTTATATAATTATATCTTTACTAATAATCAATTAAAACTTTTTCATGTTAACCGTAAAGTACGACTTTAATCCAGGAAGTGTAAGTTCGATTCCGACATCTGCTGAATTTAAAAAAATCTGAAAATACACGACTAGATGCCCATTGGGCTGAGCAATTGTCTGACCGATTTTACGGAATAATAATCGGTCACGACTTGTCTTCCGCATTGCGGATATCCACATGCGAATTTATTTCGGAGATCTTCACACTGTGTAGATTCATATGTTCTACTTTCGGAGCGGACATGGTAAAATAATAATTTCTCTATTAAAAGTAAGACCAACAAAGACATTACTTAAATTTAAAGAAAATTACAAAGTTATTATTTTATCACAAGGTTACGCAGTGCTAGAATAACATTATATTTTAAAAATGATTATCTGGAATGATTTTAGCGCAAATTGTCTTCCAAGTACAAAAGGCACAGCGCATTTGAATAGGACCCTTGTTAAGGAGACGGAACCATACAAAATGGAAATACAGCTAAATTTTAATCACGTAGAATTCACAATTACATATTAAGGGCGTTTATTTTCAGGAATATTATAAACAAAATAGCACAATCTTGTTCACTGAGTGTGGACTTAAAACTTTGTAGGGCCACAAAAGTATTGTTGGTAATATGGAATAATAACAAAGTATTTTCATGCTTTAATATGCAGTTTAGTCTATAATTATCTGCGTCTACTATTACTACTCGAAGCCTTTTATAATATATATTAACATTTCATTTTAATTTTAAAACTTAGACATTTTGTTTTTATATATATTTTTTATCAAAGCTTATCTGAGCAATAATAATTCTTATTACTAAATGTAAGTTTTGTCTACTTGGTAGCTTAGAAGTAGAGAATACCGTGGGCGCCTTCCATTAGAGGAATGCACGTTAGAATCTCACAACTGTTGGATTCAAAAAATCTACAAAAAGCAGAACTGGATACTCATTGAGTTGAGAAATTGTCGTTATCCATGAATCTTAACCAATCTTCGTAAAAAAAACTGTCAAGACAAATATTCACATTGCGAAGATCCATTTACTCCTCTTTTGGATTGGATATCTTCACACCGGGTAAATCCATATGCTTTAATTTCGTAGCGGACATGGTACAAAGAAATATGTAATTTATATTTCAATGGAACTACACGTAAACTTTTAATTTGGTATATCATATGTTCAGATAGTCATATAGTCGAGTTGAAGTCTGTGGTATATTACATACTTGACCTTACTTTATATTAAATGATATTTGATAGCAGAAATTTATCGTTATAGTTTGACAGTATAATAATAAATTTAGTTGATAGTTAGGCTGAATATGTGTCGTTTTGAACAGGATAGTACCGTTTTTTTTAAATATTTCACAGTCGACCTGTTATTTAAATTAAAGTATGTTTATTTTACTCTGTGATATATACGAGTACGTCCTACAGCAATAGAAACATATGCGTGCAAGCTTTGAAGACGAATGTTTTGGGTTTGATTTCCGCAGCTGCAAGATTTAAAAAAATACATAGATGAAACATGTATGACTAATTTTTTTTAACGAGTTTTTTATTTTTTTTGATTCACGTCTGTATAAGTGCGGTGATCGTTTTGATGTTTTAAATGTGGATAACAGAATATAGTTTCTCTAGGCTTATGACAATTTATATCAATTTCGTTTGTGGGAGAGTTTAGATATGGTAACATTTCATTTAAATGATATTTTTTCTGTTTAAGTCTAGATGTAGATTTAAGTTAATATTTTTAGTAGGTAAATTATATTACTATGTAGTCCATTTCTGCTATGGCAATAACAACCTATAAAGATAATTTGGGATATCCGTCAATTCAATCTTCTAACTTTGCATATAAACGTTTCTATTCGATTCAAATAAATAAAAGTTCTCAGCAATATCAAGATGTTTACGACTCAAATTGTTATTGCAAGAATACCTTTATAAATAAATTATTATTAAATGTCATTGATAATTTTTGGCTAACTATCAGATTAATTAAAGCCGTATTGAACTTCCTCTTTCATAATATGTTAACGTATACTAATAGTTATAATTATTTTTAAAATTTAAAAACAAATAAGGAGCCTTGCTTAAGTTACATATTGACTGTAGAAATAAAAGGGAAGCAACCCTCAGTTTTCCAAAATAACTAATTGATGGTCACAATGTATAAAAGTAAATACACATTTTATCAAAAAGGTGTAAGCTGCGAG
This sequence comes from Rhyacophila evoluta, assembly GCA_022683975.1. NCBI lineage: Eukaryota > Metazoa > Arthropoda > Insecta > Trichoptera > Rhyacophilidae > Rhyacophila > Rhyacophila evoluta. The sequence goes on from JAGVSQ010000763.1 coordinate 12,877, forward strand.
TGCCAAAGTATGTTAATTTAGATTTTAAGTTTGAAAAAAGAATGGCCTGTCAATTTTATTGGTTTTTCTTAAATAACTTATTATATTGATAACGCAATAATAACACAGAGTCTAATATAATATAATGTGAGCTATGTGATATTTTTTACAAAGTCTAAGATAGTTATCCTATTCATATTACAGTATATTGAGCTCAAGTTTATAACGGTGGCAGCCGGTTTCATACAAAGCGTGTTTAAAACTGGTATGTGGGTGTACGAAGGCATTTGAGGTTTTCCCTTGTGAAAATTCATGATAAAATCGTACAAAGTTTCAAGTAGACTTCAGTAAAGATTTCCTGAAACATTATTTGACAGGGTTAATATTTAAAATTAAATGCCATAGGGGTGATTTCGGGAATATATAATGGTGGTGTGTTTTACTATAATAAGTTTTATCTCCATATTAAGAGTACAATTACAAATTTCAGATAACCTTCGCGCGTGCCTATCCCAACCTAATTGATAGGATGACTTGACTAACTGAAGATAACGTAATCTAATCTTAACCTGACATTACATTTAGTACAGTCATACAAAGATATTAAAAGTGCGAGATTATTGAAGTAGTTTTCTTAATAATATTCTGTGTTGTATATCAATTGTATCTTATAATTATTATCATAGTGTTACAGCTCAGAATTCGTGTTTATTTTAGTTTAAGTAAATTTTGCTTAAATTATATTTTTTGTTTAAAAAAAAATACGGTTAATAAATTTTATTTAAATTTGTTGTCTATTCGTATATATCAGCAAACTCTTAGATGGCTTGATCTGCAAAACAGGTCAAATTAATTTGTTTTAAATGTTTAGGAGCAACTTGGTGAATTTGTATGTTACTGCTTGAAATAGGCTAGTGTGCGAAGGTTGATTTCACGTATTTCAATATTTATCGCGTCTTGTGTGGGTTAAAAAAAATTAAGCTGACCAAAAAGTTATTAAGTCAGTTTTTCGACCATGGGTGCAGTTGGGTGGTTGTAAATTTAACTATCGTATTGTTCAGCAAATAATCACACGTGTTTCTATTATATCAAGCGATACTAAGATTGAAGAATTTAACTTCACTTAATAACAAACATAATAATCCAATTACATAAAATTTTCATTTTAATAAAAAAATAAAGTAAAATTTAACTATGCAAAAAATTCTTAGCAATAATTTGATAGTATAATAACTATTAACGTACCATTAATCAAAAGAATTCTCATAACAATGAAACTATGTACGCTCTTAGTCGAGACCGGAGAGTTGTTTCTAGAAATTAAATACGTTTTTTACTACAAAAACTATTTGAAAATTCCTAAGTGCAATAAAAATTCTTTCATCTACATATAAATATAATTCATACATAGATTTTTATGTAGCTGTAAAATTTACCTACTAAATGAAGGCGTACGTAATTTGATACTAAAAATGACTGGTTTAAATCTCACAGCTATAAAGGATTATTAACAAACAAGAAAGTATAGAACTTTATACCCAATATTTAAAAATTGACTGACTGATTTATGAATCTACTTAAAATATCTTCACATTATATCCAGTTATTCTACGTTTGGAATGAAAGTTTGTTAGATTCGATTTAGGTAATTCGAGTTGCGAGTGATTCACAAGCAGGTGAATTTGTACACTTAACAACGTTAAGCGATAATTTTAACTTATTTAATAAAATGCTAAATAATATCAATTGTTGCATTGGTATATGGCTGTGGTTACAATAGTAGGTTTGAAAATAAGCCTGAAAAGTTAGAAATTATTCAGAAAAACTTTGTTATGTAGTTTAGAAAAAGAAAATCGATTAAGGTGTTTAATTTAATGGAATTATTATTTCACTCGGTGATATAAATTTACCGCTAATCTTCAACAATAGATAAACTTAACGGCAGTGGGTAAACTTTATATCTTTACCTATCCATCATCTGATTTTCATTCGCTTCAAACTTAAATTAGGGTACCTTCCCAGAAAACACTTAATTGCCGAAATTTAATGCTTTTAAACGAGATGCAGGAAATTTTTCAATTTGATTTTATGGCAGGAAGAACCGAATTTTTATTACTTTACTTAATTTTTTTAATGTTAAGATAACAAAAATTTCCAATTATTTTTATGCGATTTTATTCACGATAAATCAATATTCTAGATATTTTCATGGGCTGTTAATATTTTTAAAATGTTTTTTAAGATGCGTAAAAATAGTTAAAGCGAATATACTCGAAATAATCACAACGAAAAATATCTATTTTACAATGTATACTAAATGAAGTATACGGATTGCTACAGTGTATATTATACAATATACATGACTCCTTTAAGCTGTCGAGTATTAAAATCTTGCAGAGCGTTGTTCCAGATATTGGGAGAGGCCATAGAGTTTTCGTCTGTTCGTGATATTATTTTGTTGATATTTAATTTTTGAAAATTTTAGTGTCACATCAAAAATAGCTACTGACGTAACAAATTTGTAAAGGCCGAATCTTCTTGTAACAAACTTTGAAAGAGCATAAAACATAATTTTTGTACTAAAATATCGTTAAACTCAATATGAAAAGATTATTTTTAATTATAAAAATGAGCATTGAGTAGGTTTGTCAATCAACAGTGTTTAGCTTTTATTCAGTTACGAAAAGAATGTATTAATTTTTCACACTTAGGTCGCGGTTTAAAGAGATTTGTTGAGTGCGATCTTTGTGTAAGGCATACTATAATGTTCCTCCATAATGTGAAGATTATATATTCAGATTTTGAAACAAATTGTTGTCAACAACATGTTTGGTATCCATATTTTGTGGTAAAATACACATAAATTCAACGAAAAAAATCGTGATTCAGGAAATTTTGCTATTTTGCTAGTCGTTATAAAAATATTTAACTTGAGTAATTCTCATGTAGAGAATATGTCGTCGCCGCTCTGGCAAAAGTTGGTAAGTGGCAAAAGAAGTAATAAAAACAGATAATGAAAATTTTGACCTTCAGTATAGAGCTTCTGGCTTCAATATTTACTTCTGAATAGAGGATTATAATACTAAATATTGAAGCTAGAGGATTCTATTGTAAGGTCACAAATTTTTATTTGCTATTACGTAATTGTTTCTTACCAATTTTTTTTTTTTACTTACAAATTTCTAACAGTACGTTGACGATACATCTCCATAATGTAAAAATTGTATTTGTAGATTTGTAACACATTTTTTTGTCAATGCTTAACATGTTAAGTGTTGACATTTAAGTACAAATTCTATACACAAAACACAATACTACGCAATGGTGACACTAGAACCCGTAGTGATTTCATAAGTCATTGTTTATCCGCTCTATAACAGAAGTGATATGAATTCCCTATTATTATTGCTTGAAATTTTATTTTGGACCAACATTTACTCATTACATTCATCACATTTTTTTTCTCCTTCTAAATTAACATATATAAATACTTTTATTGAACAATATACATCTCACGAGTATAATTGCAAGATATTTAATTAAAAATATGTTCGCTTTTACATATCAAAATAGTAGTTTTTAGCAAAAAAATCTTTTTAAACGACGATTAGATAAAATGACAATGTGTATGAGGATTTGACAATGATTACAGTATTCTATGAGTAACTTTATTCAACTATTGTAAAATCAAGTTTAATGAGATTAATAAAAATATTAATTTCGTGTTGAAAGTTACTAGATATTTTTAATGGTTCTATTTGCATATTGACCTAAATTTATTTTGAGTAAAATGTTGCTACCAGAAATAATCCAATGTGCATATCTTCGGAATATTTTCCGGAATAATGCAAGTGATTTAAAATGGTGAAAGAGAGGATTTATTATTTGAATAAAGCTAATCAGTTTTATTCACCAGCAGATATATTCTGAAAGATTTTCTTTTGAAATGATTTATTGTAGAAAAGACGTCACACATTATGACGAGGATTATTTCAGTATCACTCAAACTTTTGAAAAAAGCTTGCGTGCTTTAAAACGAAAATTTTGACAAATTTTTGGTATAAATGATGTATATTAGCAAATAATAATATATACTAATGATTTAGTTAAGTGAGCGTTCAGTTGAGAAAGTTATAGACTTATACGCATGATAATATTTCATTTTTTGATTTTTAGAGTATTTGTGTATATTTTTGAATATACGGATGGTGTATTTTCAAAGTGAACTTATTCCACGATGGCAAAGTTTAAAGAAGACAATTTTAAACACGTATTTTTTTATAAAACAGTCAAGCCACGTATTTTTCAATGTTGATTTTTTCTACTGATTTACATGCTATGTGCGTTAAATAAAAAGTACTTGTTTGGAATGTTCTTTTAATTTCTGATATAGTGGAATAAGTTCACTTTGGAAATATACTCCTCATATGTCCGTTACGAATATCGATTGTATGAACATAGATTGAAAATATGTAGTTTTATGATATACATATTTATTCTGACAGCTCATTTTAAATAGGATTGCTTATTGAATATATGGACACCTTTTAAATATTCAAATCTCCCTTTTTATTTCATTAACTTCCAATCAATCATATTCTGTAAGTAAAAAATCAAATTGAAATATGATAAATCCAAATAAAACGATCAAGTATCAAACATTTCAAATATCAGTGTTGTAATATTATATTGAGAAAAAAGCTTGGGCGATCTTCGGATAATATAATTTGAAATAACTTTTTTTGAGTATAAAGCATGCATTATATAAAAAAAAAACAAAAAACAAAATATTCCAAATCTTTAAGCAGTTTTGATTTTTTTTTCAATAAAAAATACATTTAACTTATATCTAGAATCTATTTCATTGATATCATGTAACGTATGCCTTCAATACTCTACGACTATTTATCACTTTATGTCAGTGTCTTTGAATAGACCTTCTAAATAATACTGAAACCACTCTTGTATTTTCTTTAGTCGGAAAATGCGCTTTATTTATACAGTTGAATTTTCCATTTTCTGATACATTTTGAATTCCTGAAATTTGCTTTCCTGTGTGTTCTAACTTGTTAAATTATGTGAATGTTAAAAGTTTGGGTTTGAGCGCTAAAGTTTCACAAGTAATTTTTCACTATTGTTGTATTAGTGGTGAATATATACTATCAGGAAATTATCAAGCTTTGAGAAATAATTTTGGATGAAAATTATCAAAAAAATATTGATAAATTGCTGCTAAAATGGTTGAAAATTTGAAAGCTGGTATGTTTATTGAAACAGATATGTGTAAAATAATGATCAATGTGAGTGCTTTATGACTTCAAACATGGCTAAATTCCTCTCAAATTAGATGCTTTGAGAAGTGTTAGACTAAATGAGCTCAGCTATAAGGGAATATAATCATAGCCTAGTGGATAAATGTATGAGTTTATAGATCGGATTCCAAGGACCGAAATTAAGTCTCGTAAAAAAGCGGAAAAACATATTAAAAGCGTGTGAATGTAGCTTAGTATAAAAAACATAATTAAATGCTGTCATGCAAAATACGTTCAAGTCACAAAAGATATCAAAATAATCATAAAAAAATGTTATCCGAACTTAGTCGCAGCGCGTTTTTTCGTGCACAACAAATATTTCTTGAAAAATAATCTACCATAAAAAGTCTCCACAATGCAAATATCCATATACTCCACCTTCGGATCGGTTTTCATCACAATATGAGAACACCGCCAAAAATAAAAGAGATATTTGATAAAATCATCCACGGTGAGACGAGGATGATTAAAATTTCAAACATCTCTATAAATAGACACGCTATCATGATGCGTCCTGTAATAATACACATTTTTGTCATTTATTGTCAGCACGTTAACGTTAAGGTTCCTCTATAAATAAAACTTAGATAAAAAATCCATGGCATTATTTTAGCAAAGAAAATATTTACTTTTAAAAAGTATAGATTGGACTATAATGTTTATCAAAGTACAAGAATGTGTTCATACGGAAGAAAAATGTTTTTTAAATTGGGATAAACAATGTTTCTTTTTCAATTTCCCATCGCTCTTCACGCGGAGAGTAATTTTAAGTTTACGCGCGAAAAACAATATTGCCCGTTCAAGTAGGAAGTATTTTCTAAGTGAATCTTACAGTGTAATATGAAAGTAAAACGTGCTGGAGTATTAAAGTTTTGGCTCAGATTTAAAAGAAGGTCGTCCGTTTTATAAACACATTTTTTAATTAGTATGTGAAGATTTAATTTTAGCTACATTATAAAGATAACATTCTTTTTCGCTTACTAAATTATGTATTATATATGTAACATTGAAAAGATGGTCTGGATAAATAGTAGCATTTTGAAATTTTATAAGTTCATAAGTAAAACCATGTCATATAACAAGCGCTCATGACAGATGTGTCCAGCGATTTGTAAATTTATATATTTTTTATGAAAATAATAACGCAAATTTTGTATTTTTAAATAAGTAGTTGATTTTATTTTCTTATTATGTCTGCTCCGAAAGTGGGATATTTGGATTTTCAAACTATGGCGCCCCATCTTGACTGTTCGGCTGTCTTATTTCAAAACTTTGTAAGTAAATTCTATTTTTATTTTTCGACAATGTTATGATGCATTCACTCATATAACTTTTTGTCTGAAATCAATGTCTAAGATTTCAAAAGATTGATGGCAGTAAATATTCTATGCTTGAACATGTTTCTTGATCATCCCGAACATGTTAAATTAAAACACTTACTAGGTTTTGAATTTGTACAGTCGAGCTGTTTTGCAAGATTTAGCTGTCGCTACTGTGTGTAGTTACTGTTTTGATGAATTATTGAAAATCCCAAGCTGTGGAATCAGAACCCGCGGTCTCTAGCACTAAAGCGTGCACTTTACCTTTTGGCTATCGGAGTATAATCTGATTAAATGTATGTGTAAAATGTAAAAAACATTTTGACACACTTGTATAATAGAGCCGTTTTATTATTTAGCCGTCATATTGCTACTCGTTTGAAGCTACTATGATCAATCTAGCGTTGTGCTGCGGATGCGTTAAGAGAGTCTCTACCTATCGTTCCCGCGCTTTTAGTCAACCTGATTTTGGAATCCTGGAAAGCCACCAAATATCACCCATAGAACGTATTTGACGGAGCTATGTTTGTTGTAAGATACTGTTATGATTTAAGAGAGCCCGACAGGACTGGCTAGAAAAACGAATTATTGGAGGCGCCTTGTGGTGTCCACATGCTCAATTTAGAGAGACTCTACTGGCAGATGTCCAAAAGTTAACTTAAAGATTATACGTGTATTAAAACAATTATATTATTATAATAGTTTCATTAAATTTGAACGGAATTTATATCCTAACTCTGCTTGTTTGTAAAATGTGTGAATAACATAAAATATCTGCTTTTTCGACATCAATTGAACAATCGCTAAAAACAAAAATTCTTGAAGAAATTCTGATTGTATTACTATGTTATTCAAGCGTTTATAAATGTATTTATTATGGCTATTAAACTTACATTTTACTGCATAAACAAAACAATGTTTCATAAAAAAACGCAAGTCAGTAAAGATGAAATATTCCAGATCTATGAAGGTAAATGTTTAAAGACAATAAACTATGTGAACGGTGTATACGAAAAAGTATATACATTTAAAATAAGCAAGGTTATCAATATTGAAAACCGGTTTTTATATAAATATATTTTTAATTATTCTACTATGACAAATATTAAGTGTTGCTTTTATTATTATAATTACATTACTTCAGATGCAACTTTTAATACCGGCTGTAATTATTTAAGATAAGAAATAAGAGGACGGAGAATCTAACCACTAATAACTGACAAAGTCAAACTGCGACTGTGGATCTTACTAGGTCACATATTGTGGATGTTTCAAGAGAGTCTTAACTGCGCATTGCTTAAGCCAACCGTTTCTTGGCGTTCTGGAAGGCCGCTAAATACTATCTATGGAATGTATTCGGCGGAATTAGGGGGTGCAGGTATGGATGGGTCAGGTCCTTGAGAAGCCACAGGATTAGGGCGGGCGATAGAGATTCTTGAAGACGGCACGTGGATTCCATATGCTCCACTTAGAGAGCGGATATGGAAGAAGATGTAATTATTCTGTTTTCCGTAAAATTTTGTAAAAACGGATTATAGGTTTGCAATTAAGTAGTGTGTGGTTAACCGTAAGTTTATGATAACTAACTCAAAAATATAGCAGAACAGTTTTAAAAACTTTTTATTGGAAGAATTAACTGTCGTTTTAATGAGTATTACAAAATATTGAGAGATTTTTTTTGGATTATTTTTTCTAGGCTTAATTCATGTCACTCTAGCAGCGTAGTGGTTAGAATGCGAGATAGGATTTATTTTCACGACAACAATTTAGCAATCAATCTACCCCTTAGCATATTGGGTGCCCATCTCCAATCTTTTTTTGTCTACCGCCCCCTTTTCAAAAAGAAATACCATCTCCCTAGTCGATATGTGATCATTTATGACTCCATGATACATTTCTTGTAACGTAAGGTTTTTAGTTTTTTTAGCTTTCGTAATGTAGTGTTAGCGTTCACGCCTCGCAGCGCAGATATAAAAAAATCTAAAAATGTAGTACTGGATGCCCATTGGTATAAGCAATTGTCAATCAGACAATTCGTGAAAAACAATCTGTCAAGACGTCTTCACATTAAAGTGGTCCATATGTTCCACTTTCAGAGTGTATATCTTTACACTGTGTCAATCCATATGCTCTACCTCGAAAGCAAACATGGTATTTAAAAAAATAAATAAATATGGAAAATATTTCATAGCTTCTGTAATTTACAAATGAGAGTTTTATGAGAAAGTTATAAAATATATTTTATAAATAAACATTTTGTTCTGAAAATATAAATTCAAAGCCCTGAAATAACTTCAAACTCTAGAAATGTGCGTAAAACTGTAAGGCATCTTGCGGGTACATTAAAGAGGCTTATTGCCAAGATACGAAAAGAGACGTTTTTAAAAGCCAGAAGTCATTTGAAAACGGAGCTATTTTCTTGCCACTTACAGTGCTTCTAATGTACGTGGAAAATTCAAACACTGAAGAAATGCATTCACGGCTCACGAATGTCAGTCAAGAAAAGTTGACAGGTATATTATTTTGTGACATAGAATATACAATTTGGACGAATATGTTATATAATACAATTTCATTCATCAATGCACACAACATATAGTATTGCTATACATACATGCGCTTTTTTAATTGCTGTATCAAGCGAATATTTAAGTAAAACAAAAATAATTATATCCGTGTTTCTTAATCAAATTCGCTCTGAATATGAAGCAGATAGATCTGAACAATATAAAGAAGTATTTTGAAAAATTGCTTTTCAGTCGATTGCCTAACCCGAAGGTCGGCATATTCTTGAGCCAAAAAAGCCAAATGTGAGTAGTACAACATTTTAAAATTATTTCTAGAGCCATGAAAGAAAACGAAAAAATAATTATTAATGAGCTGCATTAAATAAATAAAACACAAGAAATTCAATAAGCTACATTGTACGAGCAAAAAAACCACAAAACCAAAGGAAAGCATTCATCAATTCATGAATAAAGTGCCTCACGTGCATAAAAAAAGGCGCGCCTTGCCGACCCCTGGCTTAACTCATAGTGTCTAATTTTATATTTTTTAATTTTAAAAATCTCTATGCTTTTGCATGACTTGAATCCTCAACCACCAATACTGAAGAGAATGAGCTAACCAATCAACCATCGAAGCGTAATATAATATTTGCGTCCAAAACGAGAAAAAATCCAAAAAACACAATTAAAATATAGAAGTATATAATTATTTACTCGAATAAATAAAAAAGTTGAAGATTCAACTTGAAAAGGGTGAAATATTTGAAACAACTTTGTTTCATTTCCATCCTATAGTACAAAAAAGAATACTTCATACAGACTCCAAAATAGGTTAAAATAAACGAATTTATGGATTCAATGGTATAAATAAAGCTATGCTATTTTATGGTATAAAGAAGATGATACCTTTTTTAAAAATTAAATATGTTGCAAGTACATTAAAAAAAATGTGTAAAAATGATTGGCATTCATGGCACTATTAGAAAAATAATCGATGGTGTATTGGGAAAAACTTTCAGTTTCGATTAGTTTTTAAAACTTTTCAAATGAAAAAATATATACAGTAAAAACAATGTGCACTTGATTATTAAGAATTCTAATATAAATTATTATAGTTCCGAAGCTGGACTATACTGCTATTTTTGTGCCACAAAAATGGAACTATTAATGTCAGCAGTATGTCAAAATTCAATAAAATTCGCTGTGATTTTGCCAATTACAGTATACATCGATGGAATTTATTGTTTGTGACAGAAGTATTTCTCGTTATTCTAGTAACCGCAATTATAAGTGAAACGTGAATTTCAACGTCATCCAAATGCTAGAATAAAATCATTTATTGAACGGTAGCTCTATAAGTGTGTAATATGTACATAACAAGTTAAATTTAAGCGTGATGCTAACCTACATTTCATTTATCAATCAATATCGGAAATAATCAAAATTATTCGTTATATATTTAATTATTTTCACTTACTTGTATTTCATTTGTGGAAACAGATAATGAGAATTTATAAGTCATGATGGAAACGATTATTCATAAAAAGTTTATAGAATTGGGTTAAAGAAACCGCTGCTCCACTATGTCTTATACGATTTGACTTTAAAACTTTAATGGTGCCAGTTAAAAATATGACCTCTAACACAAAGAAAACCGTAAGTATTTTTCACATTAAATCTGAGATTTCTCTCAATACATAAAATTCACATTAAAGCAAATTCACACTAGTAGTTTCAGTTCAGTATCAGTGCTAGAGTCTACATTATTGGGTCAAATGATAGTTTAACGTGCAATAAAGATTGTTTTTTAATGAAAGACACGATATAATAATAATACTGAATTAAAAACCACATTCTGTGTTCTGTTTTAAATCTTAATTATCACGTAAGATAAATAGGAAAATGTTAATCAAACCTACGCCACTTTCTTTTGAAATTTTGATGTTGGTATCGAAAATACTGAAAAGATTTCCAACTGAATTTGAACATACCATAAAAGAATTTAGGTTTGTACATTCAATGTAAGCTGCGTTGTATACGAGAAAGACAATAGGCTCATGATTTAGACTCATCGAGCGTTGTGCCACGTGAACACAAGACACTTTTAACAACGGCTCTATACTGCGTTTATGGTACATGGAATAATGTTATTCATAGTACTAGAATATAAATACCTTTCATATTATACAACTCTGTTTTTATTATAGATTATTTAAAAATATTGTCTAAGATATGAAATATTATTACTGAAGTTAAGGAAACGTGTAGCCTCCATTATATAAAGTCATAGTGACACCTTCAAATATTCTTTATCACACAAAAATAAACTGAAATAAAAATTCGTTGAAAAATAAAACAGTACATAGCACTTGATTTTAAAAATATTTTTACGTTATTACGTTTATTAGATATTTACTAGGATAGATAATACATTTTTGCCAGGTTATATTTAGCCTAATAAGTTAATACACACGCGTGTTTTGGCTGTGGAAGTCACGGGCTTAAATATCACAGTCTAAAGATAAAATAATAATAACGAATCATGATTAAAAAAAAATAGCCCGTGAAAGATTAATAGATTTGTACTGTAAAGATCTATACTCTCCATATATGGATTGGACATGATATAAATAGTAATTGGAACAATATTCGTAATAAAATTAGACACCCATACAAAGTTATCAATAAGTTTTAGTTGTAGATATCCATACTTTTGTTACATATTCTAATAAAATACCATATTTATACATCTTTAAATGCTGAGAAATTAATAACGGCTCGTAAGCAATAAAGTTTAAAATTTTCAGATAGTTTTTAAAATGATACGCGATACTCTAAACGAACCTTTATGTTGCATTCGCGTCAGTCTCAGTTATAGTATTGTATATTATGGTTTGAGTTCCGTTTATAAATGGATGTTTTATGTGAAACCGATAGCATATAATGCCAACTTAATGGCATTGGATAACTGTACTATAATGTTACAGCTTAACTCGATCACTGAAAAATATTTCCTCCATTATGTGTGTTCACGGTAAATCATTTTAATATATACTCGATTTTCATTCATCCATAAAAACATTATTGTAAAATCGTTTTGTTCTTTCAGTTCATTTACGCTAAATCTCGAACAGTATTTCCATGCTGTATCCACTTAAATTTAATGAGTTCATGATAAATCGAAAATCATATAAAATATGAGTTGTCAATTTGAAAGAAATAAATATTATTCAGTTTCAAATGTTTTACAACCATAATATTGAATAAGGTCCTTCAAACTATCTAACGAAAAAACTATTCTAATTTATAAATTTTCATATAGATAAAGTCTATAAAGCTCAAATGTTTGCAAGCTTATTATTAATTTTCATCGTTAGTTGACAGTATTAATTAGTATAAAATATATGCATAATACATTGTTGTTATTTTTTACAACTTTGAAAACTTTAATATTTTCATACAAAAGTTAATATTAAATATATTTATAAATGCAAAATATTTTAGCATTTTCGCTTTTTGGAAATAATGACTTTCATGTAATATTTTCAGGATATTTATATATTTCCTACAAATTGCTTTGCATGCTTTCATGACAAGTAAATATTTCTTAGTTTTTCAGAATACATCATGCGTAAATTATACCATGATTTTTCAGACCGCTGGATTCTCACCGGAAGGTAGAATTATTTTCTGAGTTTAAGCTCTCTTCAGTACGTAATTTCTACACTTTCGGCGCTATTGCATGATTTTTAATGCCAAGCCATCCCATCCTCAATATTAAATGCTGGCATCTGTTTTGGATGTTTAGTTAACGGTTTTTGTGACATAGATAGTTTTATTCATACCGTAATTTGACACCATAAACTAAAAACATTCGAACCCAAAAAATTAAATATCGATTTAATAAAGGAGTAAATTGTAGCGAGATGCATTTAAATAGCATACAAATCTACACTGGGAACCTTCTACGAGCAGCCTCTCTAAGTATTAATTGACATGTTTAATGTTTTAAATACTTTTAAGCTTGAGAAAAGTTCACCAACAATTTGTATAAGGGTAAGATACTTTTAAAGCTGTAAACATTTCATCTTATACCGATATTTCAATTAATTTGTGTAAACGATACTCGCTGAAAACTTGAGCCATCAGAAATTTTGTTTCAATTTTTTTTATTTTGAATACGGATAAAGTTAATTATTCTAAGAATATTAAATGGTATACCTTCAAATCATTTAACGTCTTCGGTTCATCGTCTTCTTACTTTACAGTAGACTTTGTCACTGTTTTAATTCCTTTGCTTAGGTCTAAGACTTAAGAGTGATATACAATACTTCAACTTCTCTCTCTCTTGACGAGTCTATTTGCCAGTTTAAGACGTGTTAATTGAATTTTCCTTTAGAGGCTATTTATATTTTCATTTATGAAAACCAGACGGAAAATTTGATGACATGATAAATATTTAATGTAAGTTTTTATTTCTTTGTATTATATTAATTAATTCACTGTTTTATGACAAGAAATACAATCCGTTAACAAATAATTAACTGACATTATTGACATGGTATTAGAAATACAACAGTGATATGTCCACGTTTTGAACAAAAAGAAATGTTGATGATTTTTTTCATATTTTTACATTATATTGTAAGAAATCTGTATCATTAGTGGATGTGGAATTATTATTTTTGTATTAGATGATCGACTTAACATTTCTAAAAGTAAGAATTTTCAAAAGACTCTTTTTGTTTAATATACTTTACTAGACTTGATCGGATCATTGCTACACACATATGTATGTGAGAAATCATTCTTCTTAGTTTTGTTTCTGGTATTAAATTTGACCTTATAAATGGACTTTTAAAATTATAGTGAGAAAAAATAATTATTTTTATAAAAAGCATTTTTAATCAAAAATGCTTGTAGTAATGTAAATGCAGATAGTAATGGCAACCATAAATAAATTTGCTTCATGTGTCAATGTATTCCGCTTGAGTGGAGTGAGTGTAGATGGATTCTTTATATATTTTAATTAGATTCGCCTGAATAATACGGTAGATATCTTTAGATAACATTTTATGTTTTGTTAATTTTTAACATATTTTTCTTCAATGTTTTTTTTACTAAGTACGATGTGTAAGAGAAGCATATAGATCTGTACAATATAAAGAATCTATAGATAAAGTTTATAAAGTAAGACATTTTTTGCTTTCGATACAATTTTTTGTCAATCAATCAATCCAATGGGTATTCAATTCGGTATTTTTAATTTTTTTTAAATCTGGCAGCTATGGATATCAAACCCACAATCTCCTGTTCCGTAACGTGTACTTTTACTGCTTTGGTTGGTATTTACGTTTACCACATAGTATGAGGGCTACACGTTTTGTTTTAGCGATATTTTTGTGTAATCGTATTTTCTAAAAATATTGTTACAATAATTGATTATGCTTTTAGAAAGGTGAACCACAATAGCTAGAGGCTAAAAAACAAATTCCGTTTTTATGGAAAAATAATATTGACCAACAAAAACCTAAAAGGCAGCGGATATTTTTGTTATTTAATATTATTCCGTTATTGTTTGAAACAACAGAAATTGTATTTTCTTAGAAAATCTAATAAAAATATCAAGTATATTAAGATTACATGATTTTGTACAAACAAAATGTATAACATGAATGTTTGATCACGTAAATAGTCGTGTGGTAAAATATGTAAGCATTTATATTATGTAACAAATAAACGAGAAAGAAGATTGAAAAAAAAATATTGATAGAAGTAATATTTATTTTTGAATAAAAAACAATTGGATTTTTTATTCAATGTCTATATACAAGTCCTGAAGCCACCAGCGTGATGTGATTTTTATTTATTTAAGATTGGCGTATTTTTTTATTTTTTGATAGATTGACGTTTCGTATTCAAAATATGAGATGTATCTGATAAATAAAGTTTTCTGGTTGCAGTTTTTTTATATGAAATTTTAACTAGATACCATTTAAGAATATCTATCGATACAGTTACGACTATTATGGTTTCAAGCTATATCTATCTATGAATAATTCAAAATCAATTCGGACGTTACCGTGATATAATTATTATTCAATATTTTGTGTCATTCATGATATTGAACTAAAACTTTTCGATAAAGTTATAATTGTATATTTATATTCATATAACACATATTAATTAATGCTTATTCATCCTCAATACTATCTAGCGTATCGTTGATGAATAGATAAATCGGATATACTCGAATAATTTGAGTGTTAATCAGAAAAATATTCAAAACTTTTAAGTGTATTTTTAAATATATATACATAAATATATATA